>CM031234.1:1026605854-1026651339 GCA_018340775.1 Taxus wallichiana var. yunnanensis | reverse complement strand
TATATGTGTGAGTGTGTGCCTGTGTGAGCGTGTGTGTGTGAGTGTGTGCGTGTGTATGTGTGAGTGTGTGCATGTGCGTGTGCGTGTGCGTGTGCGTGTGCATGTGTGTGTGCGTGTGCGGAAGCGTGCGTGTGCGTGTGCATCTATGTGTGCGTGTCTGTCCTGTGTGTGCATGTGTGTGTGCCTCATGTGTGGGTGTGTTTGTGTGTGTGTGTGTGTGTGCGCACGCTTGTGTGTGTGCATGTGCCTGTGTGTGTGCATGCGTGTGCTTGTGTGTGTGCGTGTGCGTGTGCTTGTAAGTGTGTGTGCGCATGTGTGTCTATGTGTGCGTTTGGGTCTATGTGTGCGTGTGTGTGCCTCATGTGTGTGTGGGTGTGTGTGTGTGTGTGCGTATGCGTGTGTGTGTGCATATGCATATGTGTTTGTGTGTGCGCGTGGGGTGTGCGTGTGCGTGTGTGTGTGTGTAACACCCTGAATTGTTGTTACTTTCTCCTATGCATTCAAGTGTTGATATGTGATTTTTCCCATATGAGGATATGTTCCTTTGGTTTCGGGAAGTCATGCTTGATTTGGATTATGTCTTTTCTACTCTTAAGATCTTTGATTGAACCAGAATATGCCGGACTCTTTTGTTTCTTTCATCTTTCGCGTATGAGTTCAATCTGATTTCTGGGAGATTGTGGATTTATCCACCTTTATGACTCAACCTTGGATCAGTTGCATTGATCCAAGGAATGTTTTAATTTTATTTAGGATGAGCAAATTGTATTGACTTTTCGAGAGTTACTAAGTCTGACTGAGCTTTGAATGTTCAATTCCGGAGGTTAACTCTAGCTGATCATGGTAATCGAATCTGGTTCCAGTTATCATAACATCGGGAAGGACCTGGACCTTAAGCCAGGTAAGATGTGTATGTTTTATATCTAAAGCTTAATTTACTTGATGCCAAACGGAATCTGATCCAGGAATGTTTTATCCTGTTTGAACTCTATTACTGATTAGTCCTATCTAGGGAACCTAGACTAGAATCAGTAAGGTTATTAGTTCTAACCTAAACTATAACCTAATGTTGCAAGGATAGTTAATCTAACCTAGTCCTAAAACTATGTGTTTGATACTCCTAAGGGTTAACTAAACCTAACACTATGGAGGGTGACTAATGTTATATCCTATGGCAATGAGACTAAGTCTACCTATGATCTAACCTAAGTCACTAACCTATCCTAAACTAATGCTATGAAGGGGGACCTAAGGAGGGTCGCGAGTCATGGGCGGTAGTTTCCATGGCATTTAAGAAAGGATAAGGATGGGGACAGGGAATGCTGCCAGAGTTAGCGGAGGATAAGTTTGTTAGAGGAATCTCACGTGGCAACATCTCTAAGAATGGGAATGTTTGTTTATGTTGTTTTAGCATTCACCAACTTTGGCAGTCGGTGGCAATGGAAAATAGGTGGGAGAATAAAAATAAATGCAATTAATGAGCATCGGGCCTCGAGCGCGGATTGCTTGGGAAGGCATGCAAGTGGAATTTTGCTTGGTTGTTTTGTTTTCCATGCATTCCATTTTTCGCTCTGCATGAGCACTGGTTCTTCGAACCAGCCATCTACTCTTCGTTGCATGGCAATTTTGAGAGTTTCAAATTTACTTCTCTGTCAGGGGAAGTATATAAGGCATGGAGGTAACAATATTTTGTTGTTTAATCTTTTGTGGAAGAAGAAGAGAAGGTGCGAGCGCATTCAGAGGTCTTCTTCAAATTTTTAGCGACACTATCAGGCATGATAGGCCCTAACTGTTAAAATCTTGCTTTCCTTTAAATGTTTTCATTAGAACAACTTTATTCTGATGATATATGCATATTTTGACTTGGTTGGTAACAATGATTTGGGGTTCTGGGTTGTGTTTGGATCATGGATGAAACCTACTTCATTATTCTTGTTTTCCATGCCGTGAATCCAATACGGAGTTTTGCTTTGTAACACCTTGATTTTTGTAAGTTATCATGGTAATTACTTTTCATAATGTTGTAACTGCTGAAATGAAGATAAATATGTTAAGACACATCTTTTGATCTTAGAGGAATGTGTTGCTGATCTGGACCCTTGTTTGCTGTAACTTGATACTTGGGACAGAAGTTACTATTGCTTGTGTGATTGCTAATGAGACTTGATATGGAAACTAGTTAATTAAATATTAGGGGATTAAACCCTAACCAACCCCTAAGTTTTATCTTATACCCTAACTACTATCCTATATGGATTTTAGATTTCATAAGGGAGAAAATAGATATAAATTCCATTAACCTATGAACTAGGTGGATGACCTAGATATGGACTATTAAAATCCTAAACTAATCCTAACCTAAGGAAGGGGACGCATAGACCCATGTGGATGGAAAGGATAAGGGGAGGGGAGGTAAGAAATTTATTAGGACAATAAATAATGTCCTTACAAGTTTCAGCGCCAAGTTTGGCGGGAACAAGAAAAAGTTGGAGGCATCCAACTAGCTAAGTGGCTAAAAAGGAATTACATGCAAAATTTGAAAAAGGAAATTCGCCAACCTGAGTCGGTGGTTGCGTGAGGAAAAAGGAAAAAAGGAATGCATTCAATGCATTAATTGTCTTGGTCTTAGCGACCAGCTCGCCTTGGAAAGAGGAATTGTGAGGGAAGTTTGTTTGTTGCTGTGCGCATTTGGATTTTAGTTGCTCTGCATTTTGTTCCTCCATGGTTCTGTCGAACCTGCTGTAATTTTTGGTTATTGATTCTGTCTTGGGAGAAGCCGAGGGCTATTTTTAAGCCTATGGAAGTAGGTGACTATTTGGAAAGCTTTACTACTATCGCCGTGGAGAAGAATAGCTCCTGTGGGCGCGGTTTTCTTCGAGCTTCAAGAAAGATTAGCAGGCATGTTGAGCCCTTCTCCTTAAATCATTTTGCTCTTGTTTAAGCATCTCATTAAAACAACCCTGTTCTTATGATGGGTGTTTTAGTTAAATAAAGTTGTTGAATGTTTGAAGTGAATTTCCTAGTGGAATCGTTTTCTTTTTGATGAATACGGTTTGGGTTTTTCTTGCAATGAGAGTAAAAGGAATGGGATTTGTCCTTGTTGTATGAGTTTTGTTTTGACAGTGTTGGGCATCCATTTCTATTACCCAATATGGGTTCGATTTGATGAATGTATTAGCTATACGAGTATTGTTTTATGAGTTCTGTGCGTGAAAACGATTTGGGAAAACAAAATCGTGATAATGTTGATGAACTGTTGTGTGAGTTATTTCTCCTAGTTGCTTTACATTGCATTGATTACGATTTTACCTGGGACAGGGAATTCATTTCATCGTCTTACCCTTGCTGGTTAAAAACGTTTTAATATTTTCTTGTGAAATGAAGACCGTGACTGGGTTTTTGGAGAAAATAAATTGTTTATGAACTGAACTTGAATATTTGAGGAGTGAGTAAAATGTATTGATATCTTTCTTAAATCTTTTGAAAAGTATATAGATATATAAGTAACAGAGATGTTTATTCGAACTCCTTCAATGTAATCGGCTGGAACTGAACTTGAATAGATTCTTGTTCTTGTAAAAAAAAAAGGGGGTTTCTCACTTATTTCAGCTAAATGATGGTAATATGTTTGCTGTACATTTACTCGTTTCAGACTAAGCTGGGTATGACTGTTTTTAGCAAACACGTATGTTTTTATATATATAAAAGTATATATCCAATTCGCAATCTAAACTCTTTGTTGTTTCATCAAGACTGAACTGAAGTGGAATTCTTACTTTAAATGTTTGAAAAATGATTCCTTTTACTATTATGATAAGAATCATGATTTCGTAGCTAGCTGTACATTCTTGCTTGTTCAGGCCTAGCTGAAATGTTTGTTTTTGGTGAAACATTTTGGTTATAAAACTAGTTGTACATTCTTGCTTGTTTATATCTGGACGAGAAAGTCCGTTGAGAGAAATATATGAAAGGAAATGATTGCATTTTGAGGTTCTTTTGGTACTAATGCTTACGGACCAGTTGCAATGAATTCTGGTCAACTTTCTGGAAAGGTAGATAGTGGGTTTTGAATACTGAAATATATTTATTCAGAAGGAAACACACTAGTGGATCAGGTCTGTTCTAACTAGTGAATATCCGGTTAGACAGTAGGAAGAGGTAATATGATCCTCCTTTTATTCGATTATTGATTTTCGTTCATTTCTCTTTGGACTGTTATCATTGATTGATATCACGTTTGAATTAAAATTTCTAGTACAGTTATGAGGAAAGGAAAGAGAGTGTGAATGGATAATTGAATTAATGATCATTTTCTCTCATACAGTTAGAAATCTATAATTGTTATGGAACGAATTTCATACTGCTTGGGTTAAGCATTTGTATTTAAATTGCTGTTTACTTTCCTCTTCAGCATTTGATTGTTTGAGATTAGACAAGTTGTATGAAAGGAAAGGAAAATGGTTCTGCTGGAAGTTTTATTTAAAATCTAATTGTGAATCTTCCTCTAACTAATGTAGGGGAAAGGAATTGATAGCATTATGTTAGAACAACAGTTGCATAATTGTATTTTCAGTTCTTACAGATGTTTGTAATCTGGAAATGTTTGAAGGAAATTACTTCTTGTTATAAGTATTCGGAAAGAGGACAGTAATCCTTTGACCGATTGGGATGGTAATTAGATGATTAAGTTGATATGATGTTCATCCTTTTTGGTATTTAATTCTTGAATGATGTTCATATTAACGTTTCATAAAATCAGGGTTCTTTTATTGAGACAGTTAATTAAAAGCACTTCATTTTAATGACAAGTGCTTAATATGCTCAGTTCAATGAACTGACCGTGCAAGTAATTTTACAAATGGAACTTGAGTATAAACGAAGACATGGTTGTTTTCTGATACTTCTTTGATTAATTGAAGATGGATTGTAATTGATAACTATTACTCCTCTACGAGGAAATGAGAAAAGAAGAAATTACATTCTTCTAACTTATGAGTTGTAATGTAGTTTAATATAAACAAAGTCCAATCATTTGGGTGGAAAATGTATAGATTGTAAAGTGATGGATGAATACAAGTACGACTTGTGATATTTTAATGACTATATCGGTTTGATATTGTTGAATAAGTTTGAGAATATAACATTATTCCTTGATTTGGAATTATTCAAATGTTAATGGATGGATTTAAAAGGGAATAACATCTATTCTTTACCTAAATGCAACTTTTACGTTGAAATGTGCAATTAGTTCATGCTTGGGTTAAGATGAATTTTAAATTGACATCAAAAAGATTTAGGTAAACATGATCTCTTAATTGACAATGTATTCGGGATTATCTTGAAAGCTAAGGAATATCAAATAACTTAGGAGCAGCCGAACCTTATATTCGGACTCCATTAATAGCCTCGAATGTTTAAAATTCAGAAAATAAGGATATGGGAAAACATATCTATTGTTAATAGACCTTAACTATGTAAGGTTAAGGAGGATAAATGAATAAATTCATTTAAAATTAGACCTCGTTTAAATGACGTCTAATAAGATGGAATTCTGAATTTGTTTACAGTTGTGGAAAACTTGGTTAAGTTTAATAGGTTAAACTTATTAAGTTTATCGATAATGGGCTGATTAGTCCAAAGATTAAGAAAGGAACCAAGTAGAGAAAATGCAACCCTTCGGTACGAAGGAGGAGATGCGTAGTAAGCTAGAAGACGGATTAAGTCTCTCTTAGCTACATACAACTGTAACAAGAATGAGAATAAAGGATCAACATCACTGTTGAAAGTTGATCTTAAATATTAAGATCATAACCAAATCACACTTGAGTTGGATGTGTACTCGATGGGGCGATTCCGTAGGACATTGACATACACTAGCTACAATACGGTGTCTTCATGAAGGCGGGGCCTTCGTGACGACACAATGTTATAGCTGACATATTACAATGCCCTCCTGAATTAAATCATCAAGTTTACATAAGCTGGATACTAAGTTATTGGTGGGGATAGGAATGTGATCACGTATACGGAGTGACTCCGGAGGACTAAAGGTAACTAGACACACGGAGTCGTCTAGGGACGACGTCGTATGTCTGCGTATCTTTAGTTACCATGAGTAACTTCCTATACTCGTTCATATTGCTAGTTGGGGATTGGAGCTTGACCTTAAACGGAAGGACTGGAAGAGACCAGGAAAGACCATTCTAGATAACAGACGAAGTGAGGTGAAGGACGTATTCCAATGATGTACCACACCTAGGAATATGATCATGCAAAGTATGTGAAAATCTTTGGCCAAAGTATCGTAAGTGCTGGTTACATTGTCCTAATCACCTAGTTTAAGATGTAGGATGTCAGATGAATATCAGTAACAGATATTCAGATAGGATTCTTAAATGGATCACTTCGATAACCGGAAACGGTAAGAGAACCTTGTATATTTATTATACTATGCATGAATTAACATGAAGGATCGGTAAGTCACCGAGTCATGAAATGAGAGATCGCTGAAACTCGAGCCATAAAATGGGAGATCGGTAGTTCTGCGAGTCATTTACAACAACATATGGTATCTGTTATATGATTGAATGGCACTGAATGTGTGTTCCATATTGTAAATATGTGAATAGAGAACATTAGTTTTAAAATGAAATTGTGTGATCCAAAGCGCATCAATTGAAGAGAATAATTATTAAAACTTGAACGTGTGTTTGAATTGTATAATTCATAACAAGGAACGTTGTATAAAAAAATAAAAATTCCCTTGTTCTAGTATCTTAAAATGGGGATGTTACATGCTTTGTGGTTGGAAGTGTTGTAAGTTTTCTTTATCTGCTAGAGATATTTGATTAGAAACTAGCTCCATGAAAGAATGCGTGCTAGATGGTTACGTGTTTGAAAAACACCACTGTATTTATTCACTGTTTGAATATAATTTTTGGATTACGTGTTTGAAAAACACCACTGTATCTATTTACTATTCGAATATAATTTTTGGATTCCTTGTTTGAAAAACACCACTTTGTATCTATTTACTTGCTCGAATATAATTTTTGTAATACCTTGATTTTTGTAAGTTATCATGGTAATTACCTTCATGATGTCAGAATCGCAGAAATGAAGATAAATATGTTAAGACACACATCTTTTGATCTAAGAGGAATGTGTTGCTGATCACGGACCCTTGTTCTTTGTAACTTGATACTTGGGACGAAGTTATTATTTCTTGTGTGATTGCTAATGAGACAACATGAGACTTGTCGTATGCTTAATGATCTCTATTCGTTGATTGACAAGATGCCTTGAATCAATTCCATTGATCCATGGTATGTTGTGGCCTTCTTATGATCGCTTTGTCGATTTACTTTTAAACAAGACTCAAGGTTGATATAAATGTTGCAACACCTAATTTCAGGTATGAATATATGGTACGTAGATGCCAATGAAAAAGGTTCGATTCTCGAACCACACACCGTTGTAACGCTAGACAGCGTAAGATGATAAGGGCCTGGATGCAAGTGGCACAGGTATGTGGAACTTAGGACGAAATGTCCTGCTTAATGTTGAATATGCTGTGTTAGCATATGGATTTGCACGCATGCAAATGACATGCAACAGTGTGGGAACGAAGTCCCTCCTCAATGAAGGTGAGGCTGCCTTTATTGAAAACCAAAACTGTATTTACATCTGTACATTCAAAATTGTATGTGGGGGTTTTGGAACATCAATGGAAGAAAAGTGAATGAAGGAAATGGAATGAAATGAAAGAAAGGAGTGGAATGGAATGGACTGAAAGAACATGCAAGAGTTAGGTAAAAACAGAGCCTAATATTGCATGAAGAGAAAAGATGAATAACCAACACAAATAAAACGGAGTTTGAGTTAGCCAAACAAGAACATGCAAAAGGGAACACACATGAGCAAGTAGATAGTCAGAGCTTGATCATTGTGAACTAGAACAACTGATTACTAATGTTGACAATAAGATCAAAGATAATATTTGCATGCAAGATTTAAACACCTAACATCTAATGAACATAAGAACACCAAATGTTACCAGAGACAATGAATGAGACACAAAGTTCTTATTCCATTAACTCCAAAATGTTTTTCACAAAGAACACAAAGTTTCTTCTGAAAACAAAGCTTGCACAAAAGTATCTTCTTCTCCTCTCTCAAAGTCACCCTTACAAATGAGCCCCTCACTTCCTTTTATAACCCAAAAGTTGGTTACAAAGTAGTTAGGGTTTAATATGATCATTAAATAAGGCACTTAAGTGACCTTTGACTTTTTCTAACCAACTTTTAAAAAGTGACTAAAAATAGAAACCACTTAAGTTAAAAGGTCATTTAAGGAAAAATACATAAATAAAAGAAATGGGTACATGTGGACCCCACTTAAATGACTTGTATGCACACGTAGACATCCTAGTCAGCAATGTGCCACCTAGATCAAGACACCTAAGATCAGTGCCTTATCCATTGGGCCAAGAGTCCGCCTATCCCGATCGTACGGGAATGAACTCATTGACTGTGCTCTGCAATCCTCCAAATGAAAAGAGTGCTGAGTTTGAAACTTGAGCAATTCATCCACCCCTCTATCTGAGCAATATCCTGGTGTGAGAAGATTTGTCTTCATTCGTATTCATATTCACAATTCTCCACATGCTCAAAGTACCTTTCCATGGTGAATTATTCATTTGTCATGAGACCGTAGTCGTTACGCCACCTTAGTTTATCAGAATCCAGCTTCTGGTCTTTCGCCATTGGGAAGATCTTCAATAGCCAAGTTTGCGATTCACTGCCTGGAGTTATGTCCTTTTTCTTTGTCACCATCCCAAAGTGTTGATCTCCCGAGCAGAATTTGTGAGACTTCAGAGTCTTGGAAATCCATCTCCTTTTCCCCATTGTGAACGAGTGGTGTTGAAAAATCATCGAAGTGATTTATGAATTCGTTGACACACACCTTAGCGTAGTATTTGGTCTTTTTTGGAATGATGGATTCTAACATTTACGCAATCGCTTCCAAGTTTATCACTATTGGCTTGATGACCCTCTTTCAATTCATCAGGATATCATGTAGCCAGGTGGGAACCTCTCCAAGTACCTCATTGTACATGGTTCTCGTGTTCATTGGGAATTGATCTTCATCACGCTGAAGGGGATCACCTTTGGGTGTTGCTGAAATTGGATCTTCTTGTTGTGAGAAAGATGTTGTCGCCATTTTCTCCATTTGTGATGATTCTTCAAATGCAGGCAGTGAAAGAACCGGATCATCAACTTTTGGTTGAGAAGTTGTGACTACTTCCACAAGTTGGGCTGGTATATTTTGAGGTACTTCATCAACGAGTTCCACCTCTAGAAATTGTGTGATATAGATTACAGGTGCTTGCGCATGAACCAATGCTTTGAATTATAGTGTTGTGTTGTTGATTAGGCCTGAAGAATTAGGGCAATCATGCAAAGACGAATGATGAGTGGAATGAGAAATTCTCGAGATGTGCTCCTTCTTCACTTAGGTGTTTAGACGACTCAACTCACGAATGAGCCTTCAATCATATCGCTCCTAGCTTGATTACGAGCTCATGCATTTTCAACTTGAATTCGAACTCCCATGGCGATCCATGCCCTTCGTGTCGTCTTACCTTCTTTCCAGAACCGAACTCCCTGAGTTCTTCTCTGGCTCAACTCACTTGAATACCGAGCTTAACCCGACATTTTTGAAAAGAATGGTTTTACCACAATGCTCACGGTTCTTCCTTATTATATAACACTTGTAGTAAGAATGTTTTGGCTTTGCCATAATAAGCACATTTGTACCTCCCAAACGATGAGAAAATGCTATTACCAATAAAGACCTAATGCTGCCATGATGATGACCCAGGTTCAAGCCCTCAGCATGTCGATAGACACCCTTAAGACTGATTCTTGGCCAAAGAGCTCCTCGGTATTTTGGCAGTGGATTCTACAATCCCGGCTCCAATCAACAAGTTTTTCTGAACCTGGTAAAAGAATACTTTTTTTTTTTTTATTGTCTGATTGGATTTACATAATGGACAGGTATAAATTTTGCCTATCGCCCTTAGAGTTTCTCAAAGAGACCATTTACAAGTAACAAGGATGTAGTACACGGAACGGCCAAGCAGGTATTTTCAGAGTTGGCTTTCACATTCAATTCATTTCTAGGGGAAAAGAATAAATGAAATGCTGAACAGTATGAATCGTTTCATTCTGCGCCGTAATAACCTTCATCAGGTCTCCTGTTAACACTCTGTCACTTAATCGATTTTGATAAAAACGTTTTGAAGGAAAATCCCGAATTTGAGGATGTATTCGGTACTGAGCAGATAACAAAATAGTTGGTCGATCTGCTTGTTGGAAGTGACTTTCCAAAATGAAAAGGCGAGTCAACTCAACTAAACCTTTATCTCGTTCTTCTACTATAGCTGACTGTGGTCATTGTTGTAGGATGGCCTGTAGCTTTCAGGAGCAAGTTTCTTAAGCAGCGCGCACTGTTATTGAACAAGATGAATAACATTCAACATTCCCCAGTCTGTGTGCGTCATTGACTCTAGCGCGTGGGTTTTATTGCTGGGCGCGTGGGTTTTTTCTTTGGCGCAAGCAAGACTGTTCACGCACAAGATGAATAACATTCAACATTCCCCAGACTGTGCGCGTCCTGTCCCTGGGCGCGTGGGTTTTATGGCTGGGCGCGCACTGTTCACGTTTGCTCTTAAAACTTTGTCTTTAAAACAATGCGCATATATTTGCCTTAATTCTTCTTTTTTGCTGTGACTAATTTCTTTTGCTCACAATGGCGTGGGTTTCGTTTGCATAATGTCAAACAAAATATTTTCTCTTTCTGAAGAAAAAGAAGCTTCCCTGACTTTTTCCACCGGGTTTGATGGAGGAAGTTACGAGGATTAATTCAACTTCCTCTCATCCCGGGTAGTGGCTTAAGTGCCAGGGGAAATGGGAAAAGTAACGGGCAATTGCCAACGGGAATGGCAAAATGGGTTGGCAATCCCCGTCCAATTTCCCCATGTGGGAAATTGGGGAATTTTATGCCCGTTTGCCAATCCATGATTTGGCAATTGGCAAAGGAAAACCCGCGTCCGGGGAATTTGAAGGAAATTGCCAGGAAAGTGGAAATCCGGGTTTGGGATGCCAACCCGGCAGTTGGAAACAAAAGCTAACTTCCCCGGCACCAAAACTTGTCGGATGAATCTTAATTTATATTTATTTAATTAAATACTCCTTAAGTGATTAATTTAATCAAACAAGGAGCAATTAATTAATTAAATATTAATTAATTATTTTAATGTATTTTAATGCGTTTTATAGCCTGGCGGGAAGAGTTCTTGCCCGAAAATCACGAAACGAAGACCAAACGATCACAAAAATAAGATGATCGCAAGGAGTCCAATGAACCATGCAAAGTAATACTTTTCAAAATTTTCTCATTTTTAATTATTTAATTGTCTTTTTTGACAATTTTGCGCAGTCAAAATTGGTCGATAACATTTGTATCGGCAAAAAAGACTTGATATGGAAACTAGTTAATTAAATATTAGGATTAAACCCTAACCTACCCCTAATTTTTATCTTATACCCTAACTACTATCCTATATGGATTTTAGATTTCATAAGGGAGAAAATAGATATAAATTCCATTAACCTATGAACTAGGCGAATGACCTAGATATGGACTATTAAAATCCTAGACTAATCCTAACCTAAGGAAGGGGACGCATAGACCCATGTGGATGGAAAGGATAAGGGGGAAGGTAAGAAATTTAATGGGACAGTAAATGAAGCCCTTACATGTACAGCGCCAAGTTTGGCGGGAACAAAGAAAAGTTAGAGGCGTCTAACTAGCTTAGAAACTAAATGGAATTTATATGCAAATTTGAAATTTGGAAACTCACCAACCCGAGTGGCGGTGGCGTGAGGAATGAGGAAAGGCAGTGCATTCAATGCATTAATTATCTTTGTCTTAGCGACTAGCTCACCTTGGAAAGAGGATAGAGGAAAAAGGAAAATTGTTGTTGCTATGTACATTTAGATTTTAGTTGCTCTGCATTTTGTTTCTCTATGGTTCATCGAACCAGGTTTGTGTTTTGATTATTATCTCTATTCTTTGGAAAAACAAAGGCTATTCTTGAGCCTATGGAAGTTAGTGACTGGTTGGAAAGCGGCCGAGGATGTCGTAAAGAGAAACAACTCCGGTGGCGCGGTTTTCTTTGAGCCACAAGAAAAAAATTAATGAGCATGTTAATCCCTTCTCCTTAAACTACTTACTTTTGCTTAATAGTCTCATTAAAACAACCCTGCTCTTATGATGGGGGTTTTGGTTATTTGATTTGGCTGTTACGTTGAGATGATTTCAAGTTGAGTCGTTTTCTTTTGCTGTACACGGCTTGAGCATTCTTTGCATAATGATTAAGTTGAATACACTGTCCTTGCTGTGTGGTTTGTTTTGGCAGTGTTGGGTATTCGATTTATTACCATTTTGGGTTGTGCTAATAAATACATTAGCTAAATGAATATCACTTCTGAGTTCTGAGCATTCTTGTGAAAATGAAAAGATGAGATGATTTGTATGTCTGGTTGAACTGTCCTTAAAAGAATGAACATGACTTGGGTATTCTTGGGTGTTTGAAGAAAATGATTGTTCTTCTTATTGAAATCATTAATGAATTATGTTTTCTCTTTGCTGCTTCGAAATCTGAAGGTAAGGGGAAAGAGGATTTTATTGTGCATTTTGGATGCGGTTTGATCTTCTAGTCTGAACTGTCATCATAAAAATGAACATGGCTTAGTGTTTCTGTGCAAATGAATGAAACAAATGAGATTTGGCTTGCTGTTGAGATTGTTTTGACTGTACCTTGCTTGCACATCTATTACCCTATGCGGGTTTGCATTGATAAAGGCATTGTTATGCGAATATTGTATTTCTGAGTTCAGTGTGTGAAAATGTTTGGGAAAAACAAAGATGTGGTGATATTAATAGACTATTATGCGAGTTATAATTCCTTGATGTTTTTTTTATTTGCTTAAAACATGGGTTCCCTGGGACAGTAAGGTTATTGTAGCATCTTACTTTGTTATACTAATTTGATATGGTATTTTGCCTATTGGTTCTTTTGGTACTAATGTTTATAGACCAGTTGCAATGAACTCTGGTCAACTTTTTGGAAAGGTAATAGTAGTTTTCAATTACTGAATATACTACTCTGAATGAATTATACTATTGGAGTATGTCTGCTCTAAATAAGAGGTATTTGGATAGACAGTAGAAGAGGTAATATGATCTTGCTCCCTTATATTCGATTATTGATTTTCGTTTATTTCTCTTTGGACTGTTATCATTGATTGATATCACGTTTGGATTAAAACTTCTAGTACAACTATGAGGAAAAGAAAGAGAGTGTGAATGGATAATTTGAATTAATGATCATTTTTCTCTCATACAGTTGGAAATCTATAATTGTTATGGAATGAATTTCATACTGCTTGGGTTAAGCATTGGTATTTAATTGCTGTTTTCTTGTTCTCTTTAGCGTTTGATTGCTTGAAATCAGATGAGTTGTAAGTAGGAAGGGACAATAATTCAATTTAGATTTTAGTTAAGATCTATCTTTTGAATTCACAACTATTGTAAGAGAATGGAATTGATAGCATTTATGTTAGAACAACAGTTGCACAGTTGTGTTTTTAGTTCTTACAGATGTTTGTAATCTGGAACTGTTGAAGGAAATTACTTCTTGTAATAATTATTTGGGAAAGAGGGCAGTAATCCTTTGTCTGATTAAGAGGGTTATTGGATGATTGAGTTGATATGTTGTTCATCCTTTTTGGTATTTAATTCTTGAATGATGTTCATATTAACGTTTCATAAAAGTAGGGTTCTTTTATTGAGACAGTTAATTAAAAGCACCTCATTTTAAAGACAAGTGCTTAATATGCTCAGTTCAATGAACTGACCCGTGCAAGTAATTTTACAGATGAAACTTGAGTATAAATGAAGACATGGTTGTTTTCCGATACTTCTTTGATTAACTGAAGATGGATTGTATTGATAGCTATTACTCCTCCACAAGGAAATGAGAAAGGAAGAAGTTACATTCTTCTATCTTTATGAGTTGTAATGTTGTTTGATATAAACAAAGTCCAGTTGTTTGGACTGGAAAATGTATAGATCATAAATTCGATGGATGAATACAAGTAAAAGTGTGATATTTTCAATAATCGTATCAATTTGATTTTGTTGAATAAGTTTGAGAATATAACATTATTCCTTGACTTGGAATTATTCAAATGTTAATGGATGAATTTAAAAGGAAATAACATCTATTCTTTACCGAATGCAACTTTTACATTGAAATGTGTAATTAGTTCATACTTAGGTTAAGATGAATTTTGAATTGAAATTAAAAAGATTTAGATAAACACGAAATCCTAATTAGAAGGTATTCGTGATTAGTTTGAAAGCTAAGGGATATCAAATAGCTTAGGGGCTGCCAAACCTTGTATTCGGACTCCGTTAATAGCCTCGAATGTTTAAATTCAGAAAATATAGATATGGGAAAACATATCTATTGTAACGGACCTTAACTAAGTAAGGTTAAGGAGGATAAATGAATAAATTCATTTAGAATTAGACCTCGTTTAAATGATGTCTAATAAGATGGAATTCTTAATTTGTTTACAGTTGTGGAAAAACTTGGTTAAGTTTAATAGGTTAAACTTATTAAATTTATCGATAATGGACTGATTAGTCCGAAGAATAAGAAAGGAACCAAGAAGTGAATATGCAACCCTTCGGTATGAAGGAGGAGATGCGTATTAACCCGTAAGACAGATTAAGTCTCTCTTAGCTACATACAATTGTAATAAGAACAAGGATAAAGGATCAAAGCATGGTTTGAAAGTTGATCTTAAATACTAAGATTATAATCAAATCACAATTGAGGCTGGATGTGTACCCTCGATGAGAGGATTCCGTAGGACATTGACATACACCAGCTACAATATGGTATATTCATGAAGCGGGGCCTTCATGACAACACAATGTTATAGCTGACATATTACAATGCCCTTCCGAAGTAAATCATCAAGTTTACATAATTTGGATAATAAGTTCTTGGTGGGGATAGAAATGTGATCACGTATATAAGTGACTCCGAGAAGACTAAAGGTAACTAGACACAGAGTCATCTAGGAATGACACCGTATGTCTACGTATCTTTAGTTACCATGAGTAACTTCCTATATTCGTCCCTATTGCTAGTTGAGGTTAGAGTTTGACCTTAAATGGAAGGACTGGTAGAGACCAGGAAAGACCATTCTAGATAACAGACGAAGTGAAGTGAAGGACATATTCCATTAGTTTGTATCACATCTAGGAATATGATCATGCAAAGCATGTGAAAATATTTGGCCAAAGTATCGCAAGTGCTGGTTGCGTTGTCCTAATCACCTAGTTTAAGATGCAGGATGTCAGATGAATATCAGTAACAGATATTTAGATAGGCTTCTTAAATGGATCACTTCGATAACCGGAAACGGTAAAAGAACCCTGTATATTCATTATACTATGCATGAATTAACATGAAGGATCGGTAAGTCACCGAGTCATGAAATGAGAGATCGTTGAAACTCCGAGCCATAAAGTGGGAGGTCGGTAGTTCTTCGAGTCATTTACAACAGCATATGGTATCTATTATATGATTGAATGGCATTGAATGTGTGTTCCATATTGCAAATATGTGAACAGAGAACATTAGTTTTAAAAGGAAATTGTGTGATCCAAACTGCATTAATTGGACAGAGAACAATTATTAAAACTTGAACGTGTGTTTGAATTATATAATTCATAACAGGGAACGTTTTATATAAAAAAATAAAAAATTTCCCTTGTTCTAGTATCTTAAATGGAAATGTTACATCTTGGTATCGAGCTGAAGGTTGCAGCTCTTGGACCTAATGAGTCGATAATTTAATAAGGTTTACATTTTCTTATTGAACAGAAAATGGTCAGAACAAGAAGAAATGCTGCGAACAACCCATTACCGGGTGGAGAAGCAGCTACTGCTCAAAAGATGGATGAAATCCTTGCTGCCCTAGCTTGCAGACACGAGAGATTATTTGTTGTTTTGGAACAACAATCAATGGGCGATGAAGAGGAGGAAGAAGAAGCTGATATAAATGATCAGCCACCTCCCGTGGACAACACCAATGGAGGGAATCAGGTGTTGATAATAGTAATGTGAATGCTCCTAATCATCCGAAAATGAAAGGGAAAGATTAGTAGCTGAACTTACAAATGACATAAAGAGAATAAGTCCTCCAAAGTTTGATGGAACAACCCTTGGGGACAGAATGAGAATTGGCTCGGTGAAATGGAGAAGTACTTTGCAATAAGAAACTTCTCCAAGGAGACCAAAGCGATATGGGGAGCATATTAGCTTTCTCATGAAAAGCATCATCATGGTGGGACAATCGTAAGGTTGAGTTGAATATTTTGAATCGAGACATAACTTGGGATCAATTTAAGGGTTACTTTAGGCAACGGTCACTTTGCCTCAACTCTATTTTGATAAGAAAATGAATGAATTTGAGTAACTAGTCGCAAGGAAGGTGACGATGATGACGAGAATATTGGGAAGGGTTTACTAAACTCCTTAAGTATGTGCCCTTGATACCAAGTCGACGAGAATTTCAGAATATGAAAGTTCATAATGGGACTAAATCCCATCATTGGTGGCGAAGTGGATGTCCACGGTCCAACCACCATGGAAGGAGTTGTCGAAAAGGCAATAAGACAGGAACATAAATTGAGAGCAATTTCTGCTCATAGGGAAGAGATAAGGAAGAAGATTCCCAATTCTTCTTCATCTCTCGCACCCAAAAGGGGGCCTTGGAAAAGGTTTGGTGTGAAAAACAAAATTTTTGTAGATAACAACAAGAAATCTGTAATGAACAAACCTGTAAATAGTGTGCAGAAACCGCTTCGCAAAAGTTAGTGGCAATGGACAAAAGTCCTATGGGAGCCAGAATGATAACTTCAAAGCTGGTAACAAATTTGAGCCTAGGAAAGGGCCAGTTGGAGGATGCTTCAACTATGGAAAGGACCATTACGCGAGTCACTGTCCTCTGAAAAAGGATGATCGCAATGAAGCAAAGCATAGGATACACACTACGATGGCTAACAAACAATTTGAAATGCAAGTTTTGCCTATAGAAGTTCCAAGTAAGTTATTCGGTACACTGTAGTCATACTTTTTTATCTGGAGCCACCTTTGAATGCTTTATTTCTACTAAACTTGCAATGAAATTAAAAATAAATGCTTGAAGCGAATGGATAAGACATGGACAGTGCATTATGGGAATAATGTTGTCCATATAGTCAAAAAATGTGCCCTTTTGGGGAAATTCTTGACTTGCTCAGTTTCTCCACCAAAGTTGACCTGTATGTCACTCCTTTAGGATCATATGATATCATTATTGGAGTTAACTGGTTGGCAGAACATAAGGCAAAGGTCGATTGTTATGAAAAACAAATTTGTTGTTTTGGCGACTGCTGTAAAAGCGTGATCATTCAAGGTGTAAAGTGTGAATTACTGAGTTAGGAAACTAACAACTATGCAACTAAAAAGGGCTAAAAATAGAGGCTGCACCTTGTATGCAGTAAAAATGATAGAAAATGTTGAGGAGGATAATGATTTCATGGAAAGATATCCATTATTAAGGGATTTCAGTGATGTATTTCTAAAGGAATTACCAGGTCTTCCACCCAAACGAGAGTTTGACTTTGCAATAGAAATCAAGCCAGGAACTGAACCCATATCTAAGGCACCTTATAGAATGACCACCCTTGAGTTGGTAGAACTAAAGGCTCAATTACAGGAACTTTTGACTAAGGGGCTGATAAGACCAAGCATCTCACCATGGGGAGCACCGATAATTTTTGTAAAGAAAAAGGATGGCACATTGAGACTGTGCATTGATTATAGAATGTTGAAAAAGGCAATTATTAAGAATTGATACCCACTTCCTAGGATTAATGGTCTATTCGACCAGATGTGTGGAGCATCAGTCTATTCAAAAATAGATCTTCAACGGGTATCATCGGTGATAATAAAGGAAGAAGATATTCATAAAACAACTTTTAGAACAAGGTACGAGGCATTATGAATTCACGGTGTTACCTTTTGGGTTGACAAATGCACCTTCCACCTTCATGAATCTGATGAACAATATTTTTCAAGAATACCTAGACAAGTTTGTGCTTGTATTCTTAGACGACATTCTTATATACTCTAAAAATGTCGAAGAGCACCAAGAACATTTAAGGGTAGTGCTGGAAGTTTTAAGAAAGAGGAATTTGTATGGTAAACTGTCTAAATGTTCCTTTTATGATGCAGAGGTGCATTATTTGGGACACGTTATAAGAAAGAATGGAATAGCTATAGACCCTTCAAAGATCGCAGCTATAACCAAGTGGCCTGCGCCTAAGAACGTGCATGAAGTAAGAAGCTTCATGGGCTTGGCAGAATATTATAGAAAGTTTGTTAAGGATTTTTCAAAAATTTCTACCCCAATCACTTCTTTGTAAAAGAAGGATAAGAAATTTATGCGGGTGAAAAATGTGAATCGCCTTTAAAAATTTAAAAAGCAGTTAACTACATCTCCTATTTTAAGCTGCACTGAGATCAAATGAAAATTTTATGGTTTAATGTGAGATGCATCGGGAGAAGGCCTTGGAGGTATTATGTTATAGAATGACCATGTTATAGCTTAAAGCAGAAAGCTTAAGTTACATGAAGCAATTATGCTCCACACGACCTAGAGCTCGCTGCCATTGTACATGCACTTCAAATGTGGAGGCATTACCTTTTAGGCAAACCTTTTGAGTTAAAAACTGACCATCTGGGGTTGAAGTATATTTTTACTCAGCCAAATTTGAATGCAAGATAGCAAAGATGGTTAGAATTTCTGTCTCAGTATGATTTTGATATAAGCTACATCAAAGGAAAGGAAAATAGAGTGGCAGATGCTCTGAGTCGAAGGAAGCACATCTCTGCTCTTATAACGTTAAGAACTCAGTTTAAGGATGAGGTGAAAGATGCCTTGGAATCAGATCCTTATTTCCAGCAAGTTAAAACAACACTTGCTGCAGATCCAAAGGATGTGAGGTATAAAGGATTTCACTTTGATAGCGAAGGAATTTTGAGGTTTGAAAACAAGGTATATATACCCTTGGCAAATGATTTAAGAAGGAAATTGTTAACTGAATTTCATAATTCACCTTTTTCTGGACACCCTGGCATTACGAAAATGCTTGCTGATCTTAAGAAGCAATACTTCTGGAAGGGAATGAAAAAGGATGTGGTGGAATTTGTAACACACTGCTTGGAATGTCAGCATGTTAAGGCGAGAACATATGCATCCCACTAGATTATTGTATCCCCACAGCGTTCCACAGTACAAATGGCAAGTGATAACGATGGATTTCATTCAAGGATTGCCTATGTCAAGGAATAAACATGATATCATCCTGGTTGTCGTCGACAAATTAACCAAAGTGGCACACTTCATTGCTGGTAATTTGAAAGACGATGCACCAGTGTTAGCAAGAAGATTTGTACATGAAATTTTTAGATTGCATGGAATACCCGAATTGATCATATCGACAGAGATCCGAGGATGACATCAAGGTTTTGGCAAATGCTTAATGCGGCCTTGGGAACTAAATTAAACTTCAGCTCTGCATATCATCCGGAGATAGATGGATAGACCGAGAGAGTCAATCAAGTTTTAGAGGACATGTTAAGAATGTATTACATGGACCAACAGTATAAATGGGAGGAATACCTTCCGCTGGTAGAATTTTCCTATAATAATACATATCATGCCTCTTTAAAAATGGCGCCCTTTGAAGCATTGTATGGAAGAAAATGTAGAACCCCTGTTAGCTGGGACAGCGTAGAGGACAGAGAGGTAATTGGGCCAGAAATCCTCAAGGAAATGGAACAACAAATCAAAATGATTCGGGAACATCTAAAGGAGGCTGCCAATAGGCAAAAGAGTTATGCAGACTTAAAGCGGGTTGATAGGAATTATAAACTTGGTGAGAAGGTCTTTCTTCGGGTTAAGCCGAAAAAGAGCTCAATAACTTTTGGCAAGGCTGCCAAGTTATCGCCATGTTACGTGGGACCTTTTGAAATTGTTGAAATAATCAACCCTGTAGCTTATCGTCTAGCATTACCTCCTACTTTATCACAAATGCATGATGTTTTTCATATTTCTTTGCTTAAGAAATACGTAACAGATTTATCACATGTGCTGAATTGGAATTCCTTGCAGGTCCAAGACCCAGGAATAATCATGATTAAGCCCATTCGAGTGCTGGGAACTCGCCAGTTGTGCTTAAGAAATCACGAAGTGAATCAATGTAAGGTCCAGTGGGACCAGTTTAGCGAAGAAAGTGCAACTTGGGAAAATCTCAAAGAAATGAGATCTGCTTTTCCATACTTGTTTGATCGAAATTGAAATTTGAAAAACTGATAATTCTACCAAATTTAGACAATTATTGGTCTATTTTACAGTTATCTTAAAACACTATTTTAAAGAGTGAATCTGTTTTTGGTATGAACTTATGAATGGAAGGACAATAACTGAATTTTGTCCTAGAAACTCCTTGAATTGGTTAATTTGATCATCGGGACGATGATTCTTTAAGAAGGGAGGAATGTAATGACTTGATTTTTGTAAGTTATCATGGTAATTACCTTTTATGATGTTGTAACTGCAGAGAAATGAAGATAAATATGTTAAGACACATCTTTTGATCTTAGAGGAATGTGTGGCTGATCCGGACCCTTGTTCTTTGTAACTTGATACTTGGGACATAAGTTATTATTTCTTGTGTGATTGCTAATGAGATAACAGAGACTTGTCGTATGCTTAATGAACTCTATTCGTTGATTGATAATGACATGCCTTGAATCAATTCCATTGATCAAGGTATGTTGTGGCCTTCTTATGATTACTTTGTCGATTTACTTTTAAACCGGATGAAGGTTGATATAAATGTTGCACACACCGATTTGGTATGAATATATAGTACGTAGATGCCAATGAAAAAGGTTCGATTCTTGAACCACACACCGTTAACGCTAGAGACAGCGTAAGACGATAAGGGCCTGGATGCAAGTGGCATGTGTATGTGGAACTTAGGACGAAATGTCTTGCTTAATGTTGAATATGGTATCAAGCGGAAAGAATTGATATGGAAACTAGTTAATTAAATATTAGGGATTAAACCCTAACCTACCCCTAAGTTTTATCTTATACCTAACTACTATCCTATATGGATTTTAGATTTCATAAGGAGAAAATAGATATAAATTCCATTAACTTATGAACTAGGTGAATGACCTAGATATGGACTATTAAAATCCTAAACTAAACCTTACCTAAGGAAGGGGATGCATAGACCCATGTGGATGGAAAGGATAAGGGGGCAAGGTAAGAAATTTAATGGGATAGTAAATGAAGCCCTTACATGTAAAGCACCAAGTTTGGTGGGAATAAAGAAAAGTTGGGCGTCAACTAGCTTAGAAACTAAATGGAATTTATATGAAAATTTGAAATTTGGAAACTCACCAACCCGAGTCGGTGGTGGCACGAGGAATGAGGAAAGGCGGTGCATTTAATGCATTAATTATCTTTTTCTTAGTGACCAACTCACCTTGGAAAGAGGATAGAGGAAAAAGGAAAATTGTTGTTCTTTGTGTGCATTTGGATTTTAGTTTCTCTACATGTTTCTCCATGGTTCTGTCGAACAATTTTGTGTTTTGATTATTATCTCTATTCTTTGGAAAAACAAAGGTTATTCTTGAGCTTTGTGGAAGTTAGTGGACTGGTTGGAAAGCCTGGCCGAGGACGTCGTGGAGAGAGAAACAACTCCAGCTGGTGCAGTTTTCTCGAGCCACAAGAAAAACATTAACGAGGCATGTTAATCCCTTCTCCTTAAACCGCTTAATTTTGCTTAATAGTCTCATTAAAACAACCCTACTCTTATGATGATGGGGTTTTGGTTATTTGATTTGGGTCACGTTGAGATGATTTCAAGTTGAGTCGTTTTCTTTTTCTTTGTACATGGCTTGAGCATTATTTGCATAATGATTAAGTTGAATACACTTTGTCCTTCTTTGTGTGGTTCGTTTTAGCGGTGTTGGGTATTCACTTTATTACCATTTTGGGTTGTGCTAATAAATACATTAGCTAAATGAATATCACTTCTGAGTTCGAGCATTCTTGTGAAAATGAAAAGATGAGATGATTTGTATGTCTAGTTGAACTGTCCTTAAAAGAATGAACACGACTTGGGTATTCTCGGGTGTTTGAAGAAAATGATTGTTCTTCTTATTGAAATCATTAATGAATTATGTTCTCTTCTTGCGCTTGAAATCTGAAGGTAAGGGGAAAGAGGATTTTATTGTGCATTTTGGATGCGGTTTGATCTTCTAGTCTGAGGCTGTCATCATAAAACGAACATGGCTTAGTTTTCTGTGCAAATAAATGAAACAAATGAGATTTGGCTTGCGTTGTTGAGATTGTTTTGATGTACCTTGCTTGCGCATCTATTACCCTATGCGGGTTTGCATTGATAAAGGCATTGTTATGCGAATATTGTATTTCTGAGTTCAGTGTGTGAAAACGTTTGGGAAAAACAAAGCTGTGGTGATATTAATAGACTATTATGCGAGTTATAATTCCTTGATGTTTTTTTATTTGCTTAAAACACGGGTTCCCTGGGACAGTAAGGTTATTGTAGCATCTTACTTTGCTGTACTAATTTGATATGGTATTCTTCTGTTGGTTCTTTTGGTACTAATGTTTATAGACCAGTTGCAATGAACTCTGGTCAACTTTTTGGAAAGGTAATAGTAGTTTTCAATTACTGAATATACTACTCTGAATGAATTATACTATTGGAGTATGTCTTCTCTAAATAAGAGGTATTTGGATAGATAGTAGAAGAGGTAATATGATCTTTCTCCCTTATATTTGATTATTGATTTTCATTTATTTCTCTTTGGACTGTTATCATTGATTGATATCACATTTGGATTAAAACTTCTAAGTACAGACTATGAGGAAAAGAAAGAGAGTGTGAATGGATAATTTGAATTAATGATCAATTTTCTCTCATACGATTGGAAATCTATAATTGTTATGGAAGCAATTTCTTTCTTTGCTTGGGTTAAGCATTGGTATTTAATTACTTGTTTGCTTGTTCTCTTGACATTTGATTGCTTGAAATCGGATGAGTTGTATGAAGGAAGGGATAATAATTCGGTTTAGATTTTAGTTAAGATCTATCTTTTGAATTCACAACTATTGTAAGAGAATGGAATTGATAGCAATTATGTTAGAACAAAAGTTGCACAGTTGTGTTTTTAGTTCTTACAGATGTTTGTAATATGGAACTGTTGAAGGAAATTACTTCTTGTAATAATTATTTTGGAAAGAGGGCAGTAATCCTTTTTCTGATTAAGAGGGTTATTGGATGATTGAGTTGATATGCTGTTCATCCTTTTCGGTACTTAATTCTTGAATGATGTTCATATTAACGTTTCATAAAAGCAGGGTTCTTTTATTGAGACAGTTAATTAAAAGCACCTCATTTTAAAGACAATTGCTTAATATGCTCAGTTCAATGATCTGACCCTGTGCAAGTAATTTTGCAGATGAAACTTGAGTATAAATGAAGACATGGTTGTTTTCCGATACTTCTTTGATTAACTGAAGATGGATTGTATTGATAGCTATTACTCCTCCACGAGGAAATGAGAAAGGAAGAAGTTACATTCTTCTATCTTTATGAGTTGTAATGTTGTTTGATATAAACAAAGTCCAGTTGTTTGGACTGGAAAATGTATAGATCGTAAATTCGATGGATGAATACAAGTAAAAGTGTGATATTTTTAATAACTGTATCAGTTTGATATTTTTGAATAAGTTTGAGAATATAACATTATTCCTTGACTTGGAATTATTCAAATGTTAATGGATGAATTTAAAAGGAAATAACATCTATTCTTTACCTGAATGCAACTTTTACGTTGAAATGTGCAATTAGTTCATACTTGGGTTAAGATGAATTTTGAATTGACATTAAAAATATTTAGATAAACATGAAATCCTAATTGGAAGGTATTCAGGATTAGTTTGAAAGCTAAGGGATATCAAATAACTTAGGGGCAGCCAAACCTTGTATTCGGACTCCGTTAATAGCCTCGAATGTTTAAATTCAGAAAATAAAGATATGGGAAATCATATCTATTGTTAACAGACCTTAACTAAGTAAGGTTAAGGAGGATAAATGAATAAATTCATTTAGAATTAGACCTCGTTTAAATGACGTCTAATAAGATGGAATTCTGAATTTGTTTACAGTTGTGGAAAAACTTGGTTAAGTTTAATAGGTTAAACTTATTAGATTTATCGATAATGGACTGATTAGTCCAAAGAATAAGAAAGGAACCAAGAAGTGAATATGAAACCCTTTGGTATGAAGGAGGAGATGTGTATTAATCTAGAATATGGATTAAGTCTCTCTTAGCTACATACAACTGTAACAAGAACAAGGATAAAGGATCAACATGGCTGCTGAAAGTTGATCTTAAATACTAAGATTATAACCAAATCACAATTGAGATGGATGTGTACCCTCGATGAGAGGATTCCGTAGGACATTGACATACGCTAGCTACAATATGGTATCTTTGTGAAGGCGGGGCCTTCATGACGACACAATGTTATAGCTGACATATTACAATGCCCTTCCGAATTAAATCATCAAGTTTACATAAGCTGGATAATAAGTTCTTGGCTGGGGATAGAAATGTGATCACGTATATGGAGTGACTCTAGAGGACTAAAGGTAACTAGACACACGGAGTCATCTAGGAATGACACCGTATGTCTGCGTATCTTTAGTTACCATGAGTAACTTCCTATACTCGTTCCTATTGCTAGTTGAGGTTAGAGTTTGACCTTAAATGGAAGGACTGTTATAGACCAGGAAAGACCATTCTAGATAACAGATGAAGTGAAGTGAAGGACGTATTCCATTGGTGTGTATCACATCTAGGAATATGATCATGCAAAGCATGTGAAAATCTTTGGCCAAAGTATCGCAAGTGCTAGTTGCGTTGTCCTAATCACCTAGTTTAAGATGCAGGATGTCAGATGAATATCAAGAATGAGATATTCGAGATAGGCTTCTTAAATGGATCACTTTGATAACCAAAAGCAAGTAAAAAGAACCCTGTATATTCATTATACTATGCATGAATTAACATGAAGGATCGGTAAGTCGCCGAGTCATGAAATGAGAGATCGTTGAAACTCCGAGCCATAAAGTAGGATGTCGGTAGTTCTTCGAGTCATTTATAGCAGCATATGGTATCTGTTATATGATTGAATGGCACTGAATGTGTGTTCCATATTGCAAATATGTGAATAGAGAACATTAGTTTTAAAAGGAAATTGTGTGATCCAACTCTGCATTAATTGGATAGAGTACAATTATTAAAACTTGAACATGTGTTTGAATTATATAATTCATAACAGGGAACATTTTATATAAAAAAATTTTCCCTTGTTCTAGTATTTTAAAATGGGGATGTTACAATTTTTGGATTACGTGTTTGAAAAACACCACTGTATCTATTTATTGTTCGAATATAATTTTATTATTGATTGTTTGCTTCACCGTATGAACTCCAACTATTACTGGTCCATGTTCAGGAAAGTAAGTAATAGATTTTGTGGTTGGAGTGTTAGTTTATTTCAGTAAAACGTGATTGTTCTAGTTGCATGAGTTAGAAATATTGCTTGAAGTCTAAGCCTGTACTTTTTACTTCAAAGGGGTTTGAATGTTCTTATGCATACAAGTTCTGTGAGTAAGGAAGTATGTGGTTAAACTGTTGTTTTTATGATTTTTCATGGATATTAGGAACACGGTTATGTTCAAGAGAAAACGTATTTGGATAAGCCTTGTATCTCCTGGAAAATTCATGGATTAATCTTGGATCTGCCTTAGTGGAAATTATGTTTAATGTGTGGTTGAGATATGACTGTGTTTTACCCTGAGGTGACTATGAAGTCTACTTCTTAAGGCCGCATTACACAATGTCGGGAATTCTACTTTAAAAGAAAAACAACGACTTCAATGTCATTAAGTTTATTTATGTACAACTAATGCTTTTCCTTTTGTAGTTGAAATTTGGGTTGAAATGATCCATATTATGCAACTGAAATGATCCATGTGCATGTGCGTGTGCGTGTCCGTGCGCGTGTGTGTGCATGTGCATGTTCTGTGCATGTGGGTGTGAGTGTGTGTTTTCATGTGTGTGTGGATCTCTTTGTGCGTGTGTGTGTGCCTCTGCGTGTGCGTGTGTGTAAGGCCCTGTGTGCATGTGCGTGTTCATGTGCAAGCGTGTGCGTGTGTATGTGTGACTCGAGCGTATGCGTGTGTATGTGTGAGCGTGTAAATTGTGTGTGTGCATGTCCGTGTGTGTGTGTGGGTGTGTGTGTCTACACACATAAGCATGTGTCCATGTCTATTTTGTGTGTGTGTGTGTGTGTGTGCGTGTGTATGTGTGAGTGTGTGTGTGCATGTGCATGTGCATGTGCGTGTGCATGTGCATGTGCATGTGCGTGTGTGTGTGCGTGTGTGGATATGTGTGCGTGTGTGTGTGCATATGTGTGTGTTGGTGTGCATGTGTGTTCGTGTGTGCATGTGTGTGTGTGTGTGTGTGTGTGTGTGTGCCTTTGATTGTGCGTGTGCATGTGCGTGTGCTTGTGTATGTGCGTGTGTGTGTGTGTGTGCACGTCCATGTGGATGTGTGTTCGTGTGCGTGTGTGTGTTTGTGCATGTTCATGTGCTGTGCATGTGCATCCGCATGTGCATGCTTATGTGGGTGTGTGTGTGTGTGCACGCATACAAGCGCGTGTGTGTGTGCTTGTGCATGTGCGTAAGGGTGTGCAAGTGCATGTGCGTGTGCGTGTGCATGTGTGTGTGTGTGCACGCGTGTGCGTGTTTATGTGTGTGTTCGTGTGCATGTACATGTTAGCATATGTGTGTGTGCATTTGTGTGTGTGTTCGTGTGCATGTGCATGTGCGTGCGTGTGTTGGTGTGTGTGTGTGCACATAAGCATGTGTGTATGTACGTGTGTGTGTGTGTGCATGTGCATGTGCTCGTGTGCGTGCGTGTGCGTGTGCGTGTGTGTATGCTTGTGCTAGTGAGTGTAAGTGTGTGTGTGTGTTTGTGCATGTGCGCATGTGTGTGCGTGTGCATGTGCGAGTGTGTATGTGTGTGAGCATGTGTCCGTATGTGAGAATGAGATTTTGCATGTGTATGCATGTGTGGATATGTGCATGTGCATGTGCGTGTGTGTGTGTGCATGAGAGTGTGCACGTACGTGTGTGTGTGCGTGTGTATGTTCATGTGTGTGTGCATGTTCCGTGTGTTTACGTGTGCATGTGGGTGTGCGTGTGCATGTGTGTGTGTGCGTGTGTGCGTGCATGTGCATGTGTGTGTGTGTGTGTGTGTGTGTGTGCGTGTGTGCGTGCATGTGCATGTGCGTGTGTGCGTGTGTGTGTGTGCATGTGAGTGTGCGTGTTCTTGTAAGTGTGTGTGCACATGTGCATCCATGTGTGCGTGTGGGTCTATGTGTGTGTGTGCATGTCTGCATGTGCATGTGTGTGTGTGTGCATGTGGATGTGCATGTATGTGTGCATGTTCGTGTGCGTGTTCTTGTGTAAGCATGTGCGTATCCATGTGTGAGTGAGCGTGTGTGTGTGTATGTGTGAGCATGTGCATGTGTGTGTGTGTGTGTGCGTGTGTGTGTACATGTGCATGTGCATGTGTGTATGTGTGTGTGCATGTGCATCTATGTGTGCATTTGTGTGTGGGTGTGTGTGTGCATCTATGTATGCGTATGTGTGTGCATGTGCATTTGCGTGTGCGTGTGCATATGTGTGTGCGTCTGCGTGTGTGTGTGTTCATGTGTTTGTGCGTGTGAGCGTCTGCTTGTGCGTGTTTGATTTTGTGTTCTTGTGCGTGTGCATGTTGTGTGTTTGTGTTTGTGTGCATGTGCATGTGCTTGTTCTTGCGCGTGTGAAGTGTGTGTGTGCATGCATAAGTATGTGTGTACATGTGTGTGTGTGTGTGTGGATGCATGTGCATGTGTATGTGTGAGTGTGTGTGTATGTGTGTGTGCGTGTGCATGTGCATGTGCGTGTGCGTGTATGTGTGCTCGTGCATGTGTGTGTGTGTGCGCGTGTGCATGTATGTGTGCTTGTGTGTGTACTTGTGCATGTGCGTGTGTGTGCTGTGAGCGTGAGCGTGTGCATTTGTGAGTGAGCATGTGCGTGTGTATGTGTTCACCGTGTGCATCCGAGCAAAGCATCTGCATTCGTGTGTATGTGTTACCGTGTGCATCCGAGCATCCGCATTCGTGTGTGTGTTCGTGTGCATGTGCATGTGCGTGTGCATGTGCGTGTGTGTGTGTGTGGGTGTGCGTGTGCGTGTGCATGTGCTTGTAAGTGTGTGTGTGCATGTGCGTCTGTATGTGCGTGTGGGTCTATGTGTGCATGTGTGCCTCTGTGTGTGTGTGTGTGTGTGTGCGTGTGCGTGCACGTGTGTGTATGCATTTGTGTGTGCATGTGCTTGTGCGAGCGTGTGCATGTAGATGTGTGAGTGAGCATGTGCGTGTGTATGTGTGAGCATGTCCATGTGTGTGTGTGTGTGGGGTAATTGCATGAAGTTGGTGGACAATTCCATGGACATAAAAACCTGAAATAAAGGTACCGCGATCGTGGTCATAAAACCACGATCGTGGTTCTTGAATTCTAGGTTCGGTAATTATCGAACCTAAACCGCAATCGCGGAACTCTGAGACAAAATTTAACAGTCCCGCGGCTCATTATTTTCCTCATTTTTCATTTCGAACCACGACTTTTCCTAAATGTTTTTCACTCGCGCTTTCAATACTATCTCAAAATTGCTCATCGGACTTCTGGATAGTGATAGATTCAACCATGCCGCCAAGACGAGGAGGTAAGTCCCAATTTTAATCTAAGAAAATAAAATTGTCATTGAGAACCTAATTCAAACTATAAGACAAAATCATGCTACAAATCCATCCTGCATGACTTTAGCCAATACATTGTAAACATTGATTGGTGAAGTCGAGTCCGCAACCAACCAAATACATAGATGGAACACCTTTATAAGTGATTGTAGGCGGTGGTATGCGGATAAACTATCCCATGTGGCCGTCAAGGACAAAAAAATTGGAAAATACCTCATTTGTGCATTATTTACCGACCCTAGAACCAATGCCCCCCCGCAATTACTTGCAAACAGTTCCCAATCCATTGGTGCCATGATGATAGAATCAAAAACAATTTTTGGGACCGATGGTGGATGGTTTTTGATTATCCACCATGCAACAACAATGAGGTTCCTCTTTATTTTTTGAAGAAATTATATTGTGAGTTCGTGCTCAATGAGGTCCCGAATTATTTTGAATTTTCAGACTTTTTTGGTCGAGGAGGTGGCTCTGCACAGAGCAGACCTGGTGCACACGTAGGTCAGCCTAGGATCCCCCATGCCCCAAAACCCCCACTGCCTTCAGTTATCCCTCCTACAGTGAAGGAGGTTGTGGAGATTGATACATTGCATGCATTGAGGGAGCTCACTGACACTCTCACCCAACATAGCACCCAGATTACATCCGGTGATGTTGGTGGAGGTGCCAGTTCTAGTGCACCACACCACTGTGGATCATGTGGTGCCGTATGCACTGCAGGCGAGACATCATTTGCTGGTTCACAGGATTTTTTTTCTATAGATGAGATGCTGGGGAATGTTTTTGGAACTGGAGCCACTGATATTGGTCTTTCATATATATATATATATATCTATAGGTAAATTTTAAATAAATTTAAATATATATATATATATTTGATTGTCACGTCATGTACATACATGTAAAAACTAATTTTTTATTTTATTTTAAATAATAAGAGCAGTGAAGGAAACATCCGGTGTCGACATGCTAGCTATCATGCGGTTGGGCATGTTTCAAACGTAAGTTTCAAGTTGTACAAACTTACATTTTTAATAAATCATTTAATTGCTTTAGATTATTATTATAATTTGTTTCACGTGTATGTTGTACATGTATTAATATTTTTCTCTTTTATACACAGGAGCCTGGCGGGTCATCATCTGCTCAGGGAACTGAGGCTACTGGCACGCCTCACATGAGTTTTACGCAGGTTAGTTACAAATCTCTTTACACTTTGTTTCTAATTCTTGGACCTCTGTACATGAGTTTCACTTTCTTATACTCAACCTATATAAAATACATACAACACTATTTGATTGATATTTGTTCTTCCCTGTAATATGTAAACATTTCCTACTTTTAGATCCTTCATTATAACTAAGGAACATTTAGACACCTTTACAACTCTACCTTGACTTGTGAACTTATAACCACTAGTGTCTAATTCACTCAAGGAAATTAAATTTCTTTGTAGTTATGGTACATGTTTTACTTCTTTTACGTCCTTACTATACCATCAAAGATATTTATCTTGATGCTACCAATCCCTTCTATTTTATATGAAACATTGAACTTACCAATAGAATGTAACTACCATCAAGGGGTTAGTAAGAAGAAAACTAACCTCTATGCGGAAAAATGTAATTTTTGTAACACCAGAATTTAACAACCATTCATGTTGATAATAGGAAACGTTACAAACCGATAAAACTTCATCAGTCATACCTTCACTTGTTTATACTTGATTTCCTTCCTTTGTGACATCTTACTTCTTTTCTAATTCTTTCGTCATCCAATAATGCTTTTTAAGATGCTCTGATTTTTCGTAGTCCTGACACCTTGCATTAATCTTCCTCCTTTGTGACTTAGATCTAGATGTACCGCTTTAAATTTGACCTCTTTCTTTAGATCTGGCTCTAGCACACATGGCTTCAAGTGTAGAGATATTTCCAACAAAATTTCTTTCATTTCCGAGCCAAAAATGCTCCAACAACATAAGCATAGTCAAGGTCATCAACAATATGAAAACTAAAAGAAGTTACTATATTATCCCATTAATCTTGTAAAGTACATAAAAAGGTGACTACCTTGTTTTCATTCTCCACTTTCATATAAATACTAGTCAACTGACATAATAAAATATTAAAAATATTTAAATGAAAAACAATTTTCATACCTTCTTTCATCTGCAATTCATGCAAATTCCTTTTCAGGAAAATATAATTTCTTATAGATTTCGTCATGTAAAGACTTTCTGATCTGGTCCATGAACATGTTGATGTCTTTTCTCCAACTATATTGAAGAGAACCTCATATGCTAAACATGTAATCATATTGCACTGAGTGATTTCATATCCAGATCTTCCCATTCATTTTCATCCATCCCTACAGGTTTCTTTACCTTTCAATCCATGTATTTGTGAAGCCCCTATTGCACCAGTGCAACACGTGCTTTGAGTTTCCACATATCAAAGTTTTTCTTATCATTAAACTTCTCCACCTCAAACTTTACACTTGACCTATCCATGGATCAACTCCTTGATGAAATTCTGTGAATCTAGATATGTGTTTGGTCTGGTGATGTTAGATTTAAAAGTCCTTCAAATTTGAATGATGCTCTAATTGTCATAGAAGATGACTATGGGTTACCTTGATTAAATACAAAACTTTGTCAAAATCTTATGAAGATAGATGGCCTTCGTGCTAACATTTATAGATCCTATGTATTTAGCCTAAATAGAAGATAAAATAATAACATTTTTATTCTTTCTTGAGTAACTAAATATTGATTTGTACATGTTTTTTGTATAGCTCTTAAGTAGATTTTAATATTTCAATTTGTACATGTTTTTTGTATAGCTTATGACTGCTAGAGAGACTCCTCCATATATGCAGACTGTGGAGGCTGCTGTAGATACTGCCATAGCATCTGCAGATCCACTAACTGAGGTACACAATTTTTTAAATTTGTTAAATTTTGGAGGTTCATTATTTCTTATTAAACTTAAATCTACAATATCAAATTTTGTAGGTATATACATGTCAAATATTTAATTTGAAAATTAATTATTTGTATGTAGCTTACCCCTCGTGAGTCTATTGTTGTCCTGCGACGTGTCAACAACAAATTGATAGGGATCATGACATTGCGGTAAGATTTCACATACATTTTAACTAAATTGTACAAGTTTCTAAATTTTGAGTGTATTTTAAAATTTTGGGTGTTAAAAACTTGTTGTTTATGAATGTGTAGGTTAGGTTGTAGGCATGCTTAGAGACACCTAGGACCACACTGTGGATGAAATCCATAGTGGCATCTCCCTCCACTACATCCCCAGGTCGTGGACGTGCTACTTCTAGCAGGGCGAAGAGAGGGAAGATGTTTCATGAGTAGATTTATAGTCCACTTGGATGACACATATATGTGGTCATGAGTAGATTCACAGTCCATTGTATATATATAGCCTTTTGCGACCGCATGTGGTCCCATATATGTACATTATGACACGTGCTTAGTTCGAGATGTATACATTATGAACTTATGTACATATATATTTTCAGAGACGTGCGCATCTGGAGCACACTTTGTTTGATTCTTATATATATATATATATATATATATATCCATGTGTGTTGGTTAAATCATATTTATTTTGGTTATTTTGGTATTATTGCTAACTCTGAGAAAGTGGGTTTTGATCTGTTCGGTGGTTTTGATCTCTGTTCGGTGGATTATTTTTTTTGTCTAAAATGAGTTTATTTCAAAAAAGGTGACAATTGGATATTTATTTTAATGTTTATATAGGGGTGTGGTCCAAATTTAAATTCCTATTATTGAATATTTTACGAGTAGTTGTAGTTTTACTCATACAGTGTTTGTAGAAATGAAAAACCAAGGTCGAATTTGTCTTTCTGATGCTCATTGGCACGTGAAATATTTGCATGGTATTCCAACATCTCCAAGGTAGTGGGGGAAGGTTCCTACATTGTTTATTTTGGAATTATTTAAACATTGAGGCCCATTAATTTATGAATAATCATTAAGAAGCCAAACTGGTTTTAAACCCTCTTAAAACCCTAGTTCTAAAGAAATGGGGAAGTTATTTTCCCAATGGCCTAGAATGGATTGTTTTTTATAGAATGATGATTGAAGGTTATGGAGGACTCTCTCAGGTTTCTCTGGATGTGCAAGTTAGGTATTTTAGCTATGTGTGGACCCCACTCAAAAAGGCAAGTTTCTAAAGATTTTCCGTTTTCTCAAAAGTTGTCCATTGGACATGTTAACTAATTGTTTTTTTGAGGAATCATGGGATTATTTACTCATGTTAAATTATGTGGTTTCATATCATTTTTTCCCTAAGGAGGTATGTACAAGCTCATTTTGCAAGACAAGTTTATGGAATTTTTTGGAAGTATCTACTGGTTTGGTTGCAAATGTGTTTTGGTGGCTCTAAAGTCTAATTTATGGAATACTATGCACTTTTTGATTACACTAAGTTCATGATAATTCCATTTATAAATTACAGTTTCATGAATGAGGTCATTTCATGGGGGTTTTAGCTTCATTTCTGAAGACTAGTTTTGGGGCATGTTGATTGTCGTTATTTTCAATTAGCTTAATGAAGTGAGTTTATGGTTTTATGTTTTTCTAGATTTATAAAGTTTTTTTCAAGTCTTAGATAATTTTTATAAGTGGTGTATGTGGTTTGGTGAAGCTGTTGATGGCGCTAGTAATTTGGTATTGGCGAGTAGGCTCTTGTTGTGCATTAAGGGTTCTTAATTCCTAATGGAGTTCTAGATGGTTCTTGATGGTATTACCAACCTATCTGGTTACTTGAGTGATGTTTTTATTATTTAATTATGATATTTGTAAGTTGAATATCTGACATTTTCCTTATGATGGCTGACCTATGGTATTATTATCAAGAGTCATATAAAAGTAAGTTATAAAGATAATTTGAGTTAGTTTAGAGAAATGATGTAAAGTGCGAGTAAGAGAGAAGAATAAAGAAGGTGAAATATGTATTTGTGACCATCAAGAGGGGGAAAAGAGTGTGTGCATATGTTCTTGAGTCTTTTCATGTGTTGCAGAGATTGGTCATTAGACCTAATCAACTTGGTGAAGAATATTTAGACGAGTTGACCTAAAGAGAAAATTTGAAGAAGGAAGGAAAGAGAGGTTCATTGTGTCATCATCATTTTTTGTAGAAATATTTCAGAGGTGGAAAACATATCAGGTGGATTTGGTTGGTAGAGATTCATCTTGGGGGTTTGCGCCTTCTTGTTTAAGGTTGGTGCTTTACTAAATCTAGGGGTTGGTACTTCAATAAACCTAGGGGTTGGCACTCCTTGTTGAGTTAGTTATAAACTAAATTTGATTCATTTCTCTAATAAATATGTGTTTTAGTGGGTTTTCTTCTCCTAGACGGTTTCCCACTTACATCAAGTGCGTTCTTATGTTTATGTTCTCTCTTTTTCTCATTTATGCTTATTTTCTTGTGGATGCATGCTTAATAGATAATTGGATGGTTAATGGATGAAATTATATAATTGGATGAAAATTTTTATTGCACACCTATTCACCCAACCCTCAAAGCATTTTTCTTCCAACATACACCTTATATGTAATCTATCCCACAATTATATGAGTTTAAAGTATAATTGGATGAATTGTTAAAACAAGTAAGGATAAGATTTCTTATTTCTTCATGGAGTGCTTAAGTTTTATTTTTCAAGAAGAAAGAAATAACCATGAGACTATGGAGTGTAAGGTTGTCAAATGCTATATTTTGCAAACGGTGGGTCGTGGCACCAAACCACCTATGCCGACACATCCAGGTGGCCAGGTGAACGCTAGAGGAAGTGGTGTTTTGGTGCGCGAAAGGGTCGTTGCTTCCGGGCTACTTCGTTCGGGCGTAGTCCCTTAAGAGCCCCGAGACCAAAATATCGTTCAACTTTGATGGGTGACTACTCGGACTCCGTGGCACCTAGAGAGACCTAGTCGATCTGAAACATTGGCGTACGGACCCTCTACAATAGCCTCTCTCATTATTTTCCTTCTCATTTCGGTGCTCTCGTTGTCCTACTGTTTGCAAACGTATGAAATAGTGCAGTTGGAGCCAGTGTAAGGTTGTCAAATGCTATATTTTGCAAATGGTGGGTTGTGGCACCAAACCGCCTATGTCGACACATCTGGGTGGCTAGGTGAACACTAGAGGAGGTGGTGTTTTGGTGCGCGAAAGGGTCGTTGCTTCCTGGGCTACTTCGTTCGGGTGTAGTCCCTTAAGAGCCCTGAGACCAAAATATCGTTCAACTTTGACAGGTGACTACTCGGACTCGTGGCACGTAGAGAGGCCCCGTCGATCCAGAACCTCGGTGTAGAGACCCTCTACAATAGCATCTCTCATTTTTTTCCTTCTCATTTTAGTGCTCTCACTGTCCTACTGTTTGCAAATGCGCGCGAAATAGTGCAGTTGGAGCCAGTGTAAGGTTGTCAAATGCTATATTTTGTAAACGGTGGGTCATGGCACCGAACCGCCTATGTTGACACGTCCGAGTGGCTAGGTGAATGCTAGAGGAGGTAGTGTTTTGGTGCGCGAAAGGGTCGTTGCTTTCGGGCTACTTCGTTCGGGCGTAGTCCCTTAAGAGCCCTGAGACCAAAATATCATTCAACTTTGACGGGTGACTACTCGGACTCCGTGGCACCTAGAGAGGCCTTGTCTGATCCGGCACCTTAGCATATGGACCCTCTAAAATAGCCTCTCTCATTTTTTCCTTCTCATTTCGGTGCTCTCGCTGTCCTACTGTTTGCAAACGCGTGAAATAGTGCAGTTGGAGCCAGTGTAAGGTTGTCAAATGCTATATTTTGTAAACGGTGGGTTGTGGCACCAAACCACCTACGCCGACACATCCGGGTGGCTAGGTGAACACTAGAGGAGGTGGTGTTTTGGTGCGTGAAAGGGTCGTTGCTTCCGGGCTACTTCATTTGGGCGTAGTCCCTTAAGAGCCCTGAGACCAAAATATTGTTCAACTTTAACGGGTGACTACTTGGACTCTGTGGCACCTAGAGAGGCCTCATCTAATCTAAAACCTTGGTGTACGGACCCTCTATAATAGCCTCTCTCATTTTTTTCCTTCTCATTTTGGTGCTCTCGCTTTCCTACTATTTGCAAACGCATGAAATAGTGCAGTTGGAGCCAGTGTAAGGTAGTCAAATGCTATATTTTGTAAACGATGGGTCGTGGCACCAAACCACCTACGTCGACATGTCCGGGTGGATAGGTGAATGCTAGAGGAGGTGGTGTTTTGGTGTGTGAAAGGGTCGTTGCTTCCAAGCTACTTCGTTCGGGTGTAGTCCCTTAAGAGCCCTGAGACAAAAATATCATTCAACTTTGACGGGTGACTACTGGACTCCATGGCACCTAGAGAGGCCTCGTCTAACTCGGCACCTCGGTGTCTGAGACCCTCTCTACAACAGCCTCTCTCATTTTTTTCCTTCTCATTTTGGTGCTCTCGCTGTCCCTACTATTTGTAAACGCGAAATAGTGCAGTTGGAGCCAGTGTAAGGTTGTCAAATGCTATATTTTGTAAACGGTGGGTTATGGCACCAAACCGCCTACGCCGACATGTCCAGGTAGCTAGGTGAATGCTATAGGAGGTGGTGTTTTGGTGCGCGAAAGGGTCCTTGCTTCCGGCTACTTCGTTGCGTAGTCCCATAAGAGCCCTGAGACCAAAATATCGTTCAACTTTGACGGGTGACTACTCGGACTCCGTGGCACCTAGAGAGGCCTCATCCGATCCGGTACCTTGGCATATAGACCCTCTATAATAGGCTCTCTCATTTTTTTCCTTCTCATTTCGGTGCTCTCGCTATCCTATTGTTTGCAAACGTGCGAAATAGTGCAGTTTGAGCCAGTGTAAGGTTGTCAAATGCTATATTTTGCAAACGGTGGGTCGTGGCACCAAACCACCTATGCCGACACATCCGGGTTACTATGTGAATGCTAGAGGAGGTGGTGTTTTGGTGCGCGAAAAGGGTCGTTATACAGGCTACTTCGTTCGGGCGTAGTCCCTTAAGAGCCCTGAGACAAAAATATCATTCAACTTTGACGGGTGACTACTCGGACTCCGTGGCACCTAGAGAGGTCTTGTCTTCTAAAACCTTGGCATACGGACCCTCTCTACAATAGCCTCTCTCATTTTTTTCCTTCTAATTTCGGTACTCTCACCTTTGTCCCTTTGTTTGCAAACGCGCGAAATAGTGCAGTTAGAGCCAGTGTAAGGTTGTCAAATGCTATATTTTGCAAACGGTGGGTCGTGGCACCAAACCGCCTACGCCGACATGTCCGGGTGGCTAGGTGAAAGCTAGAGGAGGTGGTGTTTCGATGCGCGAAAGTGTCGTTGCTTCCGGGATACTTCGTTCGGGCGTAGTCCCTCAAGAGCCCTGAGACCAAAATATCATTCAACTTTGATGGGTGACTACTCGGACTCCATTGCACCTAGAGAGGCCTCGTCGATCCGGTACCTCAATGTACGGACCCTATACAATAGCTTCTCTCATTTTTTTCCTTCTCATTTTGGTGCTCTCGCTGTCCTACTCTGTTTGTAAACGCGTGAAATAGTGCGATTGGAGCCGAGTATAAGGTTGTAAATGCTATATTTTGCAAACGGTGGGTCATGGCACTAAACCCTATGCCGACACGTCCGAGAGTGGCGGTGAATGCTAGAGGAGGTGGTGTTTTGGTGTGTGAAAGGGTCGTTGCTTCCGAAATACTTCGTTCGGGCGTAGTCCGTTAAGAGCCCCGAGACCAAAATATCGTTCAACTTTAAGGGTGACTTCTCGGACTCCGTGGCACCTAGAGAGGCCCCGTCGATCCAAAACCTAGGCATACGGACCCTCTACAATATCCTCTCTCATTTTTTTCCTTCTCATTTCGGTGCTCTCACTATCCTACTGTTTGCAAACGCGTGAAATAGTGCAGTTGGAGCTAGTGTAAAGTTGTCAAATGCTATATTTTGCAAAAGGTGGGTCGTGGCACCGAACCGCCTACGCCGACACGTCAAAGTGACAAGGTGAACGCTAGAAGAGGTGGTGTTTCGGTGCATGAAAGGTTCGTTGCTTCCGGTAACTTTATTAGACTTTTTCAAAATTTACAACTTTTTACAACAAAATTTACAACATTTTCAAAATTTACAAACTTGACTTTTTCAAAATTTACAACTTTTTCAAACAATGTTCAAGATTCTCTTAGCTTCAAGAATTTAAAATTCTCTGCTAACGATGCCAACAACGTGAAGGTGGAAGCTTTTCAGCACCACTAACCTAAACATGAAATTGTTAGTCAAAGAAATTTAAGTTTCAAATAAGGTGTATTTGGTCTCAACTTTGACGGGTGACTACTCGGACTCGTGGAACCTAGAGAGGCCTCGTCGATCCGGCACCTCGGCATACTGGACCCTCTACAATAGCCTCTCTCATTTTTTTCCTTCTCATTTGGTACTCTCGCATTTGTCCTTTTGTTTGCAAATGCGCGTGAAATAGTGCAGTTGGAGCCAGTGTAAGGTTGTCAAATGCTATATTTTGCAAACGGTGGGTTGTGGCACCAAACCACCTACGCCGACACATCTGGGTGGCTAGGTGAACGCTAGAGGAGGTGGTGTGCGTGAAAGGGTCATTGCTTCGGCTACTTCGTTTGGGCGTAGTCCCTTAAGAGCCCTGAGACCAAAATATCATTCAACTTTAACGGGTGACTACTTGGACTCGTGGCACCTAGAGAGGCCTCGTCTGATCCATAACCTCGGTGTACGGACCCTCTACAATAGCCTCTCTCATTTTTTTCCTTCTCATTTCGGTGCTCTCGCTGTCCTACTTGTTTGCAAAACATGAAATAGTGCGGTTAGAACGAGTGTAAGGTTGTCAAATGCTATATTTTCCAAACGGTGGGTCATGGCACTGACCGCCTACTGCCGACACGTGCGGGTGGCTAGGTGAACGCTAGAGGAGGTGGTTTTGGTGCGCAAAGGGTCGTTGCTTCCTGTGCTACTATGTTGGGGCGTAGTCCCTTAAGAGCCCCGAGACCAAAATATTGTTCAACTTTGACGGTGACTACTCGGACTCGTGGCACCTAGAGAGGCCCCGTCTCGATCCATAACCTCGAGTGTACAAACCCTCTACAATATCCTCTCTCTTTTTTTCCTTCTCATTTATGTACTCTCACCTGTCCTCTTTTGTTTGCAAACGCGCGAAATAGTGCGATTGCAGCAGTGTAAGGTTGTCAAATGCTATATTTTGTAAACGGTGGGTCATGGCACTGAACCGCCTACATTGACACATCCAAGTTGCTAGGTGAATTCTATAGGAGGTGGTGTTTTGGTGCGCGAAAGGGTCCTTGCTTCCGGCTACTTCATTCGGGCGTAGTCCCTTAAGAGCCCTGAGACCAAAATATCGTTCAACTTTGACGGATGACTACTCAGACTCGTGGCACCTAGAGAGGCCTCGTCTAATCTGGAACCTCGGCATATGGCCCCTCTACAATAGTGTCTCTCATTTTTTTCCTTCTCATTTCGGTACTCTCGCTGTCCTACTGTTTGCAAACGCGCGAAATAGTGCAGTTGGAGCCAGTGTAAGGTTGTCAAATGCTATATTTTGTAAACGGTGGGTCGTGGCACCAAACAACCCTACGTTGACAGATCTTGGTGGATATGTGAATGCTAGAGGAGGTGGTGTTTTGGTGCACAAAAGGTCGTTTCTTTCGGGCTACTTCATTCAGCGTAGTCCCTTAAGAGCCCTGAGACCAAAATATCATTCAACTTTGACGGGTGACTACTCGGACTCCGTGGCACCTAGAGAGGCCTCGTCTGATCCGAAACCTTGGCATACAGACCCTCTACAATAGCCTCTCTCATTTTTTTCCTTCTCATTTCGGTACTCTCGCTGTCCCTCTTGTTTTTGCAAACGCGCAAAATCTGCGCATTGGAGCCAGTGTAAGGTTGTCAAATGCTATATTTTACAAACGGTGGGTCGTGGCACCAAACCGCCTACGCCGGCATGTCTAGGTGGCTAGGTGAATGCTAGAGGAGGTGGTTTTTCAGTGCGTGAAAGGGTCGTTGCTTCCAGGGCTACTTCGTTCGGGCGTAGTCCCTTAAGAGCCTTGAGACCAAAATATCATTCAACTTTGACGGGTGACTACTCGGACTCCATGGCACCTAGAGAGGCCTCGTTTAATCCCGGCACCTCGGTGTGAGACCCTCTACAATATCCTCTCTCATTTTTTTCCTTCTCATTTTGGTGCTCTCGCTGTCCTATTGTTTGTAAACGCGCGAAATAGTGCAGTTGGAGCCAGTGTAAGGTTCTCAAATGCTATATTTTACAAACGGTGGGTCATGGCACTAAACCATTGCTATCCGAGCATGTCAGGTGGCCAGTGAATGCTAGAGGAGGTGGTGTTTTTGTGTGAAAAAGGGTCATTGCTTCCGGGCTACTTCGTTCGGGCGTAGTCCGTTAAGAGCCCCGAGACCAAAATATCGTTCAACTTTAACGGGTGACTTCTCTCGAGACTCGTGGCACCTAGAGAGGCCCCGCCCGATTCGAAACCTCGACATACGGACCCTCTACAATATCCTCTCTCTCTTTTTTTTTCCTTCTCATTTATGTGCTCTCACTATCCTACTGTTTGTAAATGCGTGAAATAGTGCGGTTGGAGCCGGTGTAAGGTTGTCAAATGCTATACTTTGCAAACGGTGGGTCGTGGCACCAAACCTCCCGTGCCAACATGTCAAAGTGGCCAGGTGAACGCTAGAGGAGGTGGTGTTTCGGTGCACGAAAGGTTCATTGCTTCCGGCAACTTCATTAGACTTTTTCAAAATTTACAACTTTTCAAAATTTACAACTTTTTCAAAATTTACAACATTTTCAAAATTTACAATATTTTCAAAATTTACAAACTTGACTTTTTCAAAATTTACAACTTTTTCAAACAATGTTCAAGCTTCTCTTAGCTTCGAGAATTTAAAATTCTCTACTAACGATGCCAACCACATGAAGGTGGAAGCTTTTCTGGCACCACTAACCTAAACATAAAATTGTTAGTCAAAGAAATTTAAGTTTCAAATCATAACCATATATACTAGATCTATATACATGACACACAAAATACACAAATTTAAAATAAAATATATTCAAACTTAAATATAGATCTTTAAACTAAAAAAATATATATATATATATATATATATATATATACGCTATATAAATTGAAACTTGAAATTAAATATATACCAGACATGAGCATGTTGTAAATTCATTCCAATGAACCATCAGGATCGGATCTACTCTGAATAGCAGACAAGATTGCTTCATGATCTGACTCTCGAACCTTCCAAAGAATCTTGTTATTAGGTCTTCCTCGATATCTATACAACTGAATATTTGTCGCTAGAACTAGATGTGAATATAAGAGTATTTTCCTGTGTGTCTCAAAGTCTTCAAACACCCAAACAGAGGAGCTTTTAATGGATATCGTCGAAGCCAAGTTCCGAACTACCACTCGACCTGTAGTATACTCAATCTCTTCGCTATCTATAATAGGAGAAGTCAACTTCTTTCTTTCCTCGATGCAACGACATAATAAATAGTATGTTCCTTCTTCATTGTCTTCTGTCGCAATTACCGCAAACACGTCCTATAAAAAAATAACCAAGGTTGATCAACTCAAATTTAAATTACATATTAAAATTTCAATGGATATAACTCAATACAAAAATTAAATAAATAACCATAAATACCTTGTCGCACCAAAATCAAAATTTTGTCAAAGTCCTTGGATGTTGTAACTTCATCTGCAGTAACAAGTTGTAATGCTTGTGGAGGTTGATAACTAGGAAGCGGAGTTAGAGGCCTACAAATCCATCCTTCCACCCATTCTTGTGAATCACACTCAGCAGTGACAAATTCGATACAAGATGCACAAAAACATGTCAACTTTCTTGTCCATATGGCCCACGAAGTAGCGTCTGAGCTACAAAATGAGTGCATATCACTGGACCCAGTGAGTGTCATACAATCCTCATAGTTAGCAATATGTTTTTCCTCTATCAACCAAAAATATCTGCAAACTGTGGAATTTTCTTGAGAACCTCGGGCCATGTTGTCAGTACACCATTCCACTATGCTCTTTACATATTTTAATTGAGCACCATCTTTGTACTTCAACTCTTCTCTTGCAAGAGCTCTTTTCACACATGCCCCCACATTGTCATGCTCTCCTTTTCCATGTCCGCCTCGGTGAAACTCCAAATATGTTGCACACCCATCTTGACATGCATTATGCTCATCCAATAAAACATTCGTGCATTATTAAACCGAGACGTGTAATTATCGACCATATATAATGTTGTTTGAAGTGGATGTCCCTATCGATAAGTTTCCATAAAATAACCTGGAAACACCCTTGCACAAATTCGGTAGAATGAGTACGATCATCACCGATATAAAAGTGGTACTCTCTTAAAAATTTTCGATCATTCTCTCTGTCTGATTGTCAGAGAATGTAGAAATGCTATATGCACAAAAATGGCAATTTGTACTTTGAGTTGTAATATTGCGATTGAACCTCCATTTGTGGTTGCGATGTGTAATTCTCTGCAAAATCGACCCTTTGAAACAATAGTACCAATAGGAAATGTGTCTTTGCGTAGCTTGAATTGTTCATCCAACCATCGAGCTCTATGTGTATGCCTCGCATACTCATAAACAATTTCATCCTTAAATTTTCTCATAAATTGAAAAATGGGCATTTGTTCTGTAACTAGCTCACACCATTTTGACTCTTTTCCATCTTTCAACTGGTATGCAATTGATTTATATTTATCAAATTCAACTAAATTATGTCCTATTGTACCTTCAATTTACTCATGGATGCGACTTTCCAATTTAGGTAATCCGCCGCATGTAATACAACTTCCATCTAAACAATCCGACTATAAAAAAATTGTCCAACTACTTTTCACAAAATATCGTAGGAATGAAATCCCTAGAAGATATTGGTGGAACTTGAACACCACATTCTGATAACATAGTTTCAAAATGAAAAATAGAACGAATACGTAAAAATTTAGCATAATGCATCGTAAATTCAACATGTTGCCTACAACAACAAGTGGTGCGAGCATGGTTAATTTTCACATAGAATGGTTTCAACATTTCAAAAAAACGTTGACTAATTTTAATTTCTAGATGCTCTTGTTCAAACTTACAAAAAAATTGAGTTTGAGTCATATTTAAGAAATGCTTTGGATGTGGTTCACGATTAGTAGAACCAACTCTCTTTTATAACATCTCTTGTATTAGGTGAAACTCTAGTGTTATCATGCCAAAATTTAATAAAAACTTCTCTTATAGTATCATAATTATTTTTGTCCTTACACGGTGCTCTAGCAGAAAATGCCCAAAAATCGATATTATTGAGTGATTGAAGGATATTACGTCTTTCAATTGCTTTCATTAGATTTTTCGATTAACTTGCAACAACATTCGACTTGTTTGCATAATCAAACGTTGTTTTTATTGATTCACTTACAACACTAGTAGTAAGTACACGACACACAATATTACTATCCCTAGTGCGTCTCTTGACACCAACAAGCAGTGTGATATGCATCATGAAGGTTTTCAACAATTGTAGAGGTTTGACCACGTATGTTAGATGTTGTCAATCCTAAGGTGTTTAATGTAGGTCTCATTTTAATCAATTTCATCAAACTAACCAACAACTGACATCTTTGGGAATCATTTAAAATTTCAAAATGATTATCCCAAATTTTAGTGGCTTTTCTTGATTTGTCAATCGAAATTTTTCAGACATTGGTTTCAAAATGTTTTCATCAATTTCAATAAAAAAATTAGGTTTCTTATGTAAAATCCTAGGAGGTGTTTTTGTCAAATTTTGCTTGTCTATAGTTTCAACATGAATTTCCTTATTCACATTTTCATTGTCTCCTTCAATTTCAACATTTGCTACATCATGAGTATTTAATTCTTCTTCAACATTGATAATAAAAACTTCTTCATCACGAGTATTTAATTCAACTTCAACATTGTGAGAGAAACATTACCTAGTTCTTCATTGCTTACGGTAGTTGGGATTGAAGATGAACCTCTTCTAGATTCACGAAGTTTCCGCATTAAGCAAAGCATTTTCAATTTTGTTGGCCTCTAATTGCGTTTGTGTTTTTTACTTAATGACTTCCTTTTTGACTTCATTTTTGTCTCCCATGATGTTTTGCTTTCGGTGATAAGAAAAACATGCCGGAAAAAGACAAAAATTTGCATAGAATTAAATGCGGTAAAGTCGATAGTAAAAATCACATGGTAATTCAGACATTAGGATGTGTGTAAATATGATTTATAAACCGCGAGCGGCAGGCGTGCTTTATAAACCGCGAGCTTGTATTGTTAAAAAAATTGCGATCACGGATCTATCTGCCGAACCTAAGCCTTGGAAAATCTTTGTTTTTCCCCAACCAAAGCTATGGAAGGTCATTATGAAGTGCAAAAGGTCAAAAAATCTCAAATCTGCTCTTCCAAAGACTTGAACCATGCTAAAAAACTAAAAATTTCACAAAAATGGTGCCATCACGTAGGGTAGACTCTTAGCTTTGTAGAAATATTGTTTTTAAAGTGAATAGAATAAGATAAATATCATTTTATAATTTCTTACTAACAATAGGTCTTTAAGACATTTTTTCCCGTGAATGTTCATGTCTACATTTAAGACTGTAACTTTTGTTTCGCTTATCAAAATATGATAAAACTTATACCATCCCAAGCGTGGACAAATTCTATACACCTTAAAAAAAATAAAAATTGATTTCGATATTTTTTGATATAGTTATGGCGGGCAAACGGAAAGCGCTCCATTTTCTAAATATTTTCAGACCACTTTCACGGAAAAAATCATAAAAAAAAAAAATATTGCTAAAAAAAATACAAAATAAAATCCATCCTAAGATAGACAACTACATCTAACATTTCACCAAAGGAAAAAAAAAATAACAAGATTTGGTCATCCAAAATGTGGGCAAACAGACTACTGATCTTATAAGTTTTTCAAAAAAAAAAAAAAAAAGTCATATAATTTTAAGTGTTTAATATAGCTAAACTTGTCCATTTTTACAAAAATTAGTATTTTAGAAACTAGATTCTAAATGCTACGATTCATATTTATATAATTTTTTCTAATTTAGAGTGCATGTATAGCTAATAATCCCTACAAGTTGAGATTTCTTGTTTTTTACAATATGCGTCCACGGATGACCCTATATTTGTC
>CM031234.1:1026550854-1026588354 GCA_018340775.1 Taxus wallichiana var. yunnanensis | reverse complement strand
ATTGCTTATAGCATTGCCATTAGAGCTGAAAATTGTTTGATTCAAGCTGGCAAGCTAGCTCCTAGGCCTCCAATGCCATTATTTCCAAGTTTAGAGAGCCCAAGTACTAGCCAAGTGCCTAATTTAGCTTCTATTCCCACTCCTAGAAATCAGAATTCAAGTGAAGCTTCCACTTCATCTTCTAGTGCCTCAAATGAACTTCAAGAAGTCATGAAGCAATTGCAAAATCTAGGTAATGAGCTGGTTACACTCAAAAGGCAGCAAGCTCAAGGTTTTAGACCTTCCTTCCAGCCTCAAGCTCAGCCTAACAGGCAGCCATATCAACCCCAAAGACCACCCAATCCAGCTGCAAACCTAAATCAAGCAAGGCCTCCTGCCAACAGACCATTTCAGCCCTATAATCCCAATGCTACATCTGCTCTAAAGCATTAGTGCCAGTACAAAACAATATGGCTCAAGAGTATGATTGGTGTTTCCCATGCAATGAACCTCATAACCAGTCCATGTGCTTCAATGGTGCCTTGAATCAAGCATTAATGGTGACAACAACTGGTGTGGAGGGTGAAGGTAGTCAAAGAAATGACCAGCAACAAGAAACATTCCAGCAGCAATCAGCTCCAAATGATACCACACTTGTAAACTGGTAGGTAGAAGATTTTTGTGGCATGAACCAGATAGTTTCCCAAAGTGTTGCAGCCAACACAAGGTCAAAGAGGAGAAATTTGGGTGAAGAACAGCCATTGGCCCCAAGTAATTCACTGACCTTCTATCACTCCACAAACTATTGGCAAGCAAAATGCAATCCCAAGCACACAAGGACTGCCTAAAACAGTTCCTAGGCCAACTCAAATGCCAGTTGTTGCTGCCCATATACAAGGGATGAATGTGCAGGCCAAGGGACAGCAAAAGGATACTTCATCCCCATTCAATATCATTGATCAGATGAAGAAGACAAATGTAAACATATCAATGTGGGAATCACTATCTATCCCAGGCCAAAGAGATTTGCTACAAGCTGCCATGAAGGACTGGTCAACTTCAAATCAGCAAGTCCAAATGCAAGAGAAGGTGCTCACAAATGCTGCCCAGCCTGAGGGGAATCATGGAGGACAGCAAGGTAAGATGTTGAAGCCCCCTCCATTCTATGTTTCATTGATCATTGGGAACCAATTAGTACACAATTGCATGATTGATTCGGGGCAAGTAGTTCAGTAATGCCCAAGCAAATAGCTGATCAGTTGGGAATTCAGTATGAAACCATATCCAAAGGGGTGGTACAATTGGATGGGACAAGTAACAACAGTTGGAGTGATTAAAAACTTGAGTCTTACTTTGCATGCCTGTCCCAACGTGGTTGTTTTGCAAGATGTCTCAGTAATAGACCTTCCACCACTCTTTGCCCTATGTTTGTCAAGGGATTTCACAGCTAAGATTGGAGGTTACTTGTCTGCTGATTGGTCACACATGCTGTTCAGAACAAGATATGGAACCAAAGCCACAATCAGGTCTGAACCTATTGCAAACTTTCACATTGAGCCTTACACTCCAAGTCAGATTAATGCCAATTGTTCAGCATTTGATCAAGAAGATTATCCAAGCACTGATGAAGCTGACACCAAGGTAGGAAGCATCCCAGATCTAACTCTTGATGAATGGGAAAGCAAGGTGCATGCTTTTGATCCTTATCAAGAAATAGAAGAATATGAGTTAGGAGTCTATTGCATGCATGAAGAAAATCAGCCTATTCCTAGCATCACCAAGCCAGACCACAAGGATGACAATGAGGTATGGCAGTTGTTTTTTGATGGATCAAGGAGTAGACAAGGTGCAGGAGGGGGAGCCATGCTGGTTTCACCTCAAGGAGTTAAGTATTATTCAAGCTTTTAGATTTCAGTTTGCATGCTCTAACAACACTGTTGAATATGAAGCCTTGGTGCAAGGACTGCATTGGGCAATCAAGAGAGGGATAAAGAACTTGCAAGTCTTTGGTGATAGTGAGTTGATTGTCAACCAAGTTAAGGGGCAGCATGCTGTCAAGAATAATCTGCTCAAGTGCTACAAGAACAGGGTGTGGGACCTCATTGAAGATTTTGAGGGCTTTAGCATAAAATCCATTCCTAGAAAAGAGAACCAAGCTGCTGACAGGCTTGCAGCAGTTGGGGCAGCCTTTGACGTTGTGGAGAGCATTCAAAAGGACAAGGTACAGCCAAACATCCATGTGATTGTGAGGCCTTCAGTGCCGGACAACAATGTAAGTTGGCAAGTATTTGAAAATGATCAGCAAATCATCCATTTCTTGCAAGAAGAGGCTGAGTTCTCAGCCAAAAATCAGGAAAAGTTGGAGCAGCAGTATGGTGACCAGGTGGTGCAGCTGAGAACCAACAAACTACCAAAGGGGCTTATTACTTTGGAGTCCATTTTCAATCCTAATGATCAGTTTAGGAAGGAGAAAGCAAACATCCAAGTGAAGGAAGAAGATTCAGTGTCCATCTCGGTAGGAGAAGGCAAATCACTCCAAGTTGGCAAGATGACAACTGAGCAAGAAAGGTATGAGTTTATACAACTTTGTCAAGAATTCCCTGATGTGTTTGCTTGGAGCTATGAAGATTTGAAAGGTTTCAATCCCGAGTTAGCTCAACACACCATTGAATTGGATCCAAATACTAAGCCCATCAGGTAGAAACAAAGGCCAGTCAACCCCCACATGGAGCCTCTCATGAGAAAAGAATTGAATAAGTTGATAGAATCAAGAATCATATTCCCTATCAAGCATTCTAGTTGGGTTGCCAACTTGGTTCTAGTCAGAAAGAAGAGTGGGGAAATCAGATTGTGTGTTGACTTCAGAGATTTGAATAGAGCATCTCTCAAGGATCATTATCCACTTCCTTCCATGGAGTAGATTTTACAAGTTGTTGCTGGCTCCGAGAGGTTTTCACTACTTGATGGCTATTCAGGGTATAATCAGATTATGGTGAAGGAAGAAGATCAGTTCAAGACAACCTTTACAACTAAATGGGGAACTTATGCATATAGGAAAATGCCATTTGGGCTGTCCAATGCTGGAGCTACCTTCCAAAGAGCAATGGACATGGCGTTCAAAGGTTTGATTAACAACATAGTGCTGATATATCTTGATGATATCACTGTTTTTTCAAAAAATACAGCAGACCACCTCTCTCATTTGAGACAAGTGTTCCAAAGGTGCAGAAGATTTGGAGTCTCCTTGAATCCTAAAAAATGTATTTTCTTAGCTCATGAAGGAAAGCTCCTTGGTCACATTGTCTCCAAAGAAGGATTAGCAATTGATCCAGAAAGAGTTGAAGCCATAAGAGCACTACCATTGCCAAGCCACAAGAAGGCCCTCCAGAGTTTCTTGGGGAGAATAAATTTTGTTTGGAGGTTTGTCCCAGATTTTGCAGCCCTTGTCAAGCCCATCACCAAGATGTTAAAGAAAAGCATGGCTTTCAAATGGACAGCAGAAGGCAAGGAGAGTTTTGAAGCAACCAAAGAAGCCATCTCTCAAGCCCCAGCTCTCATCAACCCGGATTTCTCCAAGGATTTCATCCTCTATGCATTTGGGGGTGATGATACTATCTCTACAATTTTGGTACAGCAGAACAAGGACAATGATGAGAAGCCAATTGCTTTCTTCAGCCAAATCCTGGAGGACTATGAGGTGAGATATTCTTTCATTGAGAAGCATGTTCTTGCAAGTAATCAGGAGCTTGAAGAAATTCAAGCATCTAGTTTCAAACAATAAGGTCCAATTGTTGGTTTCTCATGCGGGAGTTAAAGACTTCCTCCTCAACAAAGACTTGAATGAAAAGAGAGCAGGTTGGATTACTCGTGTCATGGAGTATGACATAGAGATCAAGGTCACCAAGTTGGTTAGAGGAAAAGGATTGTGTGAGCAGCTGATTTTGAGCAAGCAAAAGGAAGCATGCAATGAGAAAGAGACTGTTTTGAAGTTGCAAGACAACCATGAGCAAGGAAGCACTCAAGAGGAAAATAATGGTGTCCCCACTCCTTGCTGGACCCAAATTATAATGCACTTCCTAAGCACAGGCCTATGCCCTCCAGAGATGAACAAGACCCAAAGAAGACACTTCAGATTGCAGGCTGTCCCATATGCCCTTGTTGATGGTGTCTTGTTCAAAAGAGATGTGAATGGAGTACTGCTGAGATGCATTGGTACAAATCAGATTCATAGGATGTTGGAAGAGTTCCATGGTGGACCAGCTGGTGGTCATTTTGCACCAAGAGTGACAGCTCTAAAGATCATGAGGGCTGGCTATTATTGGCCCAAGATTTTCAATGATTGTTATGCATGGATCAAGAGGTGCAAGAATTGTGCATTCTTCACAGGTAAAGAGAGGCTAGCTGCCCTTCCATTGCATCCAATTTCAGTTGACCAGCCATTCATGCAATGGGGTTTAGACTTCATTGGAGTCATTAATCCCAATTCAAGCCAAGGGCACAAGTGGATTTTAACAGCCACAAATTACTTCACTAAGTGGACTGAAGCAGTAGCACTCAAGGAAGCAAATGAATCTAGCATCCTAGACTTCTATGAGGGAATAACAACCAGATTTGGTGTACCTACTACAATAATATCAGATAATGCATTGGCATTCATCGGGTCCAAGGTGACTGAATGGGCTGTCAAGAACGGGATCTACCTAAGTACTTCATCAAACTATTACCCCAGGGTAATGGCCAGGCTGAGTCTACAAACAAGAACTTGTTGAAGATCATTAGGAGGACTCTTGATGAAAATCAGAGGTCTTGGCATACTAAATTGAAATCAGCTTTATGGGCTGATAGGATAACTCCCAAGAGATCTACAGGTAACTCTCCATTCAAGCTTGTTTATGGGAGAGAGGCAATTTTACCCATGTCTCTTGAGTTGCCAACATTGGAACTCATGAAACAGTTGGAGTTGTTGGAGTTTGAGCCCATGGAGGTTAGATATGCAGAATTGATGGAGCTCCAAGAAATCAGAAATCAGGCATCCCAAGCAATGGAGAAGGATCAGGCTTTGATAAAGAAGACCTTTGATAGAAAGGCCAAGAATAGATCCTTCCAAGTTGGAGATCTAGTGTTAAAATGGGATGCAGACAGAGCAAAACCGGGAAGGCATTCAAAATTTGATGCCATTTGGAGTGGCCCATACATGGTCACAAAGTGTAAGGACAACAATGCCTTCCAATTGTCTTCATTGGATGGTGAAGAACTACAGATTCTAGTCAATGGGATCCATCTAAAGCATTGCTACTAAAGGGAAATTCTCCACCTTGTAAATATTAGCTTAGGTTTTCATTCCTCCAAGTGCTTGTGCACATTGTTTTGTTGTAGGTTAGTTTTGCTTTCCCTAAGTGCTTTGGCACAGGCTTGTTGTTCCTGGGAATGTGTTTGCAGGCCTTGCTCCATCAGGTGATATTCCATGTTCCTCCTTGCAACATTCTAGTCAGTTGGGGTACCAAACAGAGAATTTAATGACTCCATGCCCAATGGATTGTTTCAGGCAACTGGTAATTTCATCCAGCAGGCAGATGACCCCTTTGAGTCGCCAAAATTGTTATCCAAAATGTGCCCCTGCTCATTTTTTGTGGCTAACTCCTTCCATTCTCCCCTCTCTTGTGCCTCAGTCATAATATTTTGCTTTTTAGGCACTCAAAACCTTCTGAAAATGGCACCATTGGATAGAGCTCTTTCTCAACTTTCCAGAAAGGTAAAGTTTTCCTCCTAACTCCATGTATTTTTGAAGTTATGGCTCGGTGGAGTTTTTTGGGAAAATTTTCCCCTGAAAGGCCCGTGGCCAATGAGATGCCGCCACGTGGCACCTAGAGTGGTGGAGTGGGGAAATTTTGGAAAATTTTCCAAATGACCAAAAAGGTGCAAAAATTCAAAAAATTTTTGCCCGCCAACCGATTTGGCCCTGTTTTGCCCTAAAACTTCAAATGGCCATATCTTTCGATCCAGAAGCTTTTTCATGTTCTTTATATCAATGGAAAGATGGTGAAATTATCTACAAGATTCTAGGGTCAATTTTTCATTTTGATGGAGTTTGGAGAGAGAAAATAAAAAAATGTCTCTGGCGTGGTGATGAGTAGAAATGACGTTTCAACCACCATTTTTAATGAAGAATGGCTCGCATTCTCTCCCAGCATGGTTAAAAATGTCAGGGAATGGGTCTGTAAGGATGCCCATGCTATTTTGAATGCATTTTGGTCAATGATTGAACCTCTCCCATGTTTTCCCGCGTTTCTCTCTCCTGGGCTCGTCCCTTGCACTGTAAAAGCCAGATTTGGCTCATTTTCAAAGGTGGAACATTTTTGTGTATTGCAAGTCCCCTTTCTCACCTTGGAAGTGATTTTGGTGGAATATCAGACCTTTTCTAAGAGCTGCAACTTTATTTTTCCTCTCAGGTGTTGTAATGCAAGTGATTTTGATGATTAAAATAACAATACAGCCTCTGTGATTAGTTTTCATCCTCTGCCTGTGTTGTTTGGTTAATTTATGATCCTTCATTACAATTATCAGTTTGTGCATGAGGTTCTTTGTTGCATTTTTATGGACTGTGTCAATCTGTAGAAGTAAAAAATGCTCACCACTCCTTTGGTGCATCACCTATTAGCATTAGTTTTAGCTTTTTTGCATTCTCTATCTCTGTCTCCTTTGGAATTTAGGGTAGGGTTAGGAATATAGACCTCTACAACTTGTAAGTGATAAATTTGACCAGAGGAATTGAGGAACTAGCCTCTAAACTGGAGATTCCTTTCTCATTTTGTAAGTCCCACACTTGGGGAAAGGATTCAATGTTGTGCAATCTGCTGGATGCTAGTATGATGCCTAAATTGGAGGCTTGCGGGAAGAGTTAAACTTGTCCCACACATCTCAAAACCTCCAAAGAACCATGTTTATTAATTTAGAGTCAAAATCAGATTATTTTATTGAATTTTGACTTGATTTATTGTAAGAAGTGATTGCACTTGTCTTACAAATTTTAAATGCATTCCCTTTTGGGGTATGGGCTATTGTGTGTGTAAGTGATTTTGTCATTTTTTTCATTAATGGTGATTTGTTGTTGATGTGGATTGCACTCTTGGGGAAGGAAGAAAAATGATGTGGCATCCCACTTGGAATCCACATCATCCTCTTCCACCCTCTCCTTTAAAATTTGATTTCCTCCTCATTTTGAGGTTGTTGAAGGTTGGAGATTTCACTCTTGGGTCAAATTTTTCTCTTGCCTTTGGAGCTTGCTTTGTGGAAGAGCTTGGATTGATTCACATGCTTGTACATTGCTATTTTGGGACTGTGTTTTGAGCATCAAAAGCGCTATTTTGGAAACAAGTCTCCATTATGGAGAGGTCGGCTCTCACTCTTTTAAAATTGTTGTTTTTCCCTCTTTTAGCATGAATTTTTAATGTGTTGTGTTTTTAATTCTTAGAGGGATGGGTAGAATGCTTAGGGCATGGTGTGGAGAGAACAATATGAGGTTAATCGAGAGGAGGGATAAGGGATTTGCCATTGGCACTTGTCTTGAGGATGGAGTGTTGGTTGGAATCCACCTAGGAAAAGAATATGCATGCATTTCTTACTTTGGGGGAGGTATAAAGGATAAATTTGGAGGAGGGATAAGGAGGGGTTGAGGAGGGATAAGGTTTATGGGATGGCTATGTTCTTGGTGGTTGTAGGTGGATGCCCAATTTCAACATGGGAGGCCTAAGGAGACCTCCATAGTTCTTTCTCTTGTTTGGCTTGCTTACTCAAGCCTTTGTGATTGTATGACTATTTTCTAATGTAATTTAGAACTACTGCCTTGTTTTGATTTGTGTTTTCTTTTATTTTTGTGATACATGAGTGTTTTTGCATGTGAAAGAAGTCCATGTTGCTATGAGTTGAATTATCATGCTCCATTTAAATATGGTTGGGGCTCGGGGCCAATGGGGAAATATGGCTTCTATTTTCCCATTGGGTATCTTGGTTGGGTGGAGAGTGTTTCCTTTCCCCCTTCCTTATTGTGATTTAAGTTGCAAGAATGAAGAAATCAACAAGCTGCTGTTTGGAGAAAGAAGAATACAGTTTGACAGTCATCCTTTTTGAGCAAACTCTTGTAATCCCTTCCCACATCGCGTGGATGAGTTGTATAATTTTGTAATGTGAAGCCATTATATGGTAAATGGAAGTCTGAAATTTAATTGAAATGTAAAGATGGAATATTCTATTCTCTGTATTGGAAAAGACTGTCATACAATTGTAGATTTAACATTGAAATTCAAATGAAGAAATGATATGTTGATGTAATGTTGAAAATAAATGAAAGAAATATATTCCTTCCTCAATTGCAGTGTTGGATTTAGATTTAATTGTAATTTTTCTTTAAATTAGAGTTCTTGTTTTGAAATGTTATCTCTGTGTGAAAAGAAATTACATATGAAAGAGAAATACAACATTCTCGTTCCTTATTATTAGAATTTGAAATACCAAACGTTTCCTTATTATTCGAATGAGAATATGGATAAATTAATTGTTTAGACAAGATTTTATAAGTTTACCGTGTTTTGGAAGTGGCAAATAAATCATTACAGTTGTTAATAAATGAACTCTATTCCTTTCCTTTTCTAAATTTGGCAATTAAAATTTTATCTAATAAATGTGCATAGTTTAGATATGCAACTTAAATTAAGTATTGAAACAATGAAATTTAGATGAAATACGTCATGGGAATTCAATTTGACCTCAACACCGAGAGAAAAACATTTTAGAACTTTACAAAATCAAATTTTGAACTTGTTGGACCAATTTCTGTCAAAGGATGAAAAATATATCATTTGCAACTCAATCCATAAATTGAACCTTAAAACTAGTCTAAAATCCACCCAATAGCATTCCTCCATGTTCAATTACATGTTGAAGAGAAGAAATATCAAAATTGAATCAAATCTCCCAAGTAGGAAAAATTGCCAGTCTTAAAATTATAATACCTGCAGGTCTATTTCTTAAAATTGACCCTCTAAACTTCACAAAATTCTAAAATTGATGATTTCTATGCAAAGAGGACTCGAGATATTTCCAGAAAGTCTTCGTTTTCCTAAAATGGAGATTCTATCAAAAGTTATGGCCATTTGAAGTTTTAATTCAAAATGGCCATCCCAAACAAAAATGAAATAATTCGACCTTAGAAAAATTTAAATTTTGAACTTTGGAAAAACTTCCTAAAAATTTCCGTGGCCCCGCCAACCTCTCCTCCTATCGAAGTTTCCACGGGTAACCTTGGAGGGGCAGGCCCTTAGTAAAAAAACTTAACTTTTTGAAAAATTTCCTTGGGAAAATTTTCCCAAATTTCCCCGCAAATTCCCCCCGCGGCCCCCAACCAATCACATGTTGAGACACGGGCAGGAGGGCCCGTGGATTTATAAATGAAAAATTAACTTTTTCCCTTTTGGAAAATTTCACTTTTTCCTCGTTGGCTCGCATGGCTAATCACAAAGCGCCACATGGCCATTTGAGCAAGTGCGGAGGCATGGAGGAAAATTTTCCTTTGGAAAATTGAGACTTTGGTTTAGGGAAAAATTTGTAATTTTTCCCGTGACCCGCTCGCTTTGCACAAATCACGTGATGTCATGTGGCATTTGGGAAATTTTTCTCAATTTTCTCCCTAACCCCGTAGACCTCCAAGGGAAAATTTTCCCCTAAAACTCCGCCCGGCCATAACTTGAGTTTTACAAGGAGTTAGGAGGACTTATTTATATGGTTGGAAAGGTGAAGAAATTTCCTATCCAATGAGCCTAGTTTATGAAAGTTTTGATAACTCTAAGTGTGTGAAAAATATAGTTGAAGTTTAGGGCTTGATAGAGAGCAGGCCTGGCGATAAATTTCTCCCTGAACCTTAGTAAAACTTGTAACCTCCAAATTGGAGCCTTGTAAACTTGTTATAAGATAAAAGTGGAAATCTTGTGTTTGGTTAATCAGAATTTGTTGGAACATATTTAGTTTCAAACTAGTTTCTTACAACTCGGTTGTAGACTCTTCCTATATACAAAAATTATTCCATATTTTTCCTAGTTTGTTTCTTGGTCTCAAGTGGTAGTTGAAGTAGGCATCACACTTGATATCAAAGAAGTGGTTCAAAAGCTTGGACCATTAGGCACACTTAAAACAAAATAGGCTTGAAACCTAAAACTAGCAATTGATAATCTAGAAAACAAAACCATTTGAAAATTGTTCATGTTAGTAAACTTAGAAAACTCAAGGAAACTCAAGGTAATGAACTAACTCCCACTGCGGGTGCAATGCGGGAGCTGGGACCGAGTAGGAGGAATGTTCACGAGAGACTCGAGTCACCACCACCACCAGACCAAACTTTAGCAACTATCCTACCACAGATTTTACAGACCCTCCAGGATGTTAATGCCACCTTACGTGGAGGATCAGTAGGAGGGCACTCAGGAAGACAGGAAAAAGATACTTCCATTGAGGGACATGCACCTCCTCCACACGGTGAGGAAGATGGAGGAGAGAATTTTCATGGAGAGTCAGCTAGAGTAGAGTCTCCTTTGAGGGGACATGGTGACCATATTTCAGGACAAAGAGAGAGGTCTCGGAGCCCTAGGCTCGGGGACAGGTAGGAAGAGAGGCCCAAAGGCCGTCAAACCACAGCTGCGGATCACATCAGGGAGATCCTGAAGCTTAGGCCAGCACAATATTTTGGTGACACAGGAGGATTCCAAGCAGAGGCTTGGTTGGTTAGCTTGAGCGGTTGCTTCAAGCTGTGTCCTTGTTCTAGCAACACGAAATCTCGTGTTGTGATCCATCTACTGAAGGATGGAGCTAGACTATGGTGGAGGACAGAGGAGCAGAAGCTCCATATAGATTCAGAGACAGTCACTTGGGAGCTATTTGAGGAGAGATTCAAGAGTAGATACTTACCTCGGAGATTCATACAGCAGAGGATCAATGAGTTCCATGACCTTCGACAGGATTCCCTTACAGTGACTGAGTATGAGAGTAGGTTCTTGGACCTACTTCAGTACGTTGATTACATGTAGGATGAGTAGGTACGGATCCACAGGTTCATCCGGGGCCTTAATATAGAAATTGGAGGTGTAGTTCGGATCCACCGCCCACGACATTAATAGAGGCCGTTAAGAAGGCCTACATTGCGAGAGGAGACTCGGGGTAAAACCCAAGTAGGCTAGAGACCAAGTCAAGATCCGTATTCAGCAGTTGCAAGATAGTAGATCGAGGAGGTCAGCTCCTCCTCCTCGTGGTGGTCAGCATTCTTTGCAGTCATATTTCAGACCACAACAACAACAATAGCAGCGGTAGTCCCGCCCACCTTTTAGGCCTCCTCAGAGAGTTAATGCATAGAGAGGTCAGAGCATGGGGCCTCCTAGGGGTCCCACTAGGACACAGGGTGGAGCTAGAGCTCAGTCAGCAGGAGCTCGACCATAAAGGCCACAACAGACTATGGTTGGATCATCAGGGACCACAACACCTACCTCTAGGGCACCTTCTAGCGGTGCTGCAGTTTGGAGGACTTCAGGTGGTTGCTTCGGGTGTGGAGTAGCGGGACACTTTTGGAGAGATTGCCCCTAGAACCCTAATAAGGGTAAGGAACCCATCTCGAGCCTATAATCGGAGACATGGAACGGAGTCACAGGATCTATGTAGCGGTCAAGAACCGCCAGGTGAGCACCGAGCACGGTCATTGAGACTACAAGTGTAACGCCTTGATTTTTGTAAGTTATCATGGTAATTACCTTTCATGAGGTTGTAACTACGAAATGAAGATAAATATGTTAAGACACATTTTTTTGATCTTAGAGGAATGTGTTGCTGATCCGGATCCAAGGTATGTGTGGCCTTCTTATGATCACTTTGTCGATTTACTTTTAAACTAGATCGAAGATTGATATAAATGTTGCGAAGCACTTGATTTCGGTATGAATATCAGTACGTAGATGCCAATGAAAAATGTTCAATTCTCAAACCACACCTTTGTTGTAATGCTAGATAGCGTAAGACGATAAGGGCCTGGATGCAAGTGGCACAGGTATGTGGAACTTAGGATGAAATGTCCTGCTTAATGTTGAATATGACTGTCAGGCGGAAAGACTTGATATGGAAACTAGTTAATTAAATATTAGGGGATTAAACCCTAACCTACCCCTAAGTTTTATCCTATACCCTAAACTACTATCCTATATGGATTTTAAATTTTATAAGGATGAAAATAGATGTGAATTCTATTAACCTAGGAACTAGGCGAATGACCTAGATATGGACTATTAAAATCCTAAACTAACCCTAACCTAAGGAAGGGGACGCATAGACCCATGTGGATGGAAAGGATAAGGGGGGAAGGTAGGAAATTTAATGGGACAGTAAATGGAGTCCTTACATGTGCAGCGCCAAGTTTGGCGGGAACATGGAAAAGTTGGAGGCGTCCAACTAGCTATGAAGCTAAACTATGATTTCATGCAAAAATTTGAAATTGGGAACTCGCCAACCCTGAGTCGGCGGTGGCGTGAAAAATTAGGAAAAATAAATGCATTCAATTACCTTGGTCTTAGCGACCAGCTCGCCTTGGAAAGAGGATAGAGGAAAAAGGAAAATTGTTTGTTGCTGTGTGCATTTGGATTTTAGTTGCTCTGCATTTTGTTTCTCCACAGTTCGTCGAACCATTTGTGTTTTGATTATTACCTTTGTTCTTTGGAAAAACAAAGGCTATTCTTGAGCTTTGTGGAAGTTAGTGACTGGTTGGAAAGCTTGGCCGAGGACGTCGTGGAGAGAAACAACTCCAGTGGGCGTGGTTTTCTTCGAGCCACAAGAAAAATTAACAGGCATGTTAAGCCCTTCTCCTTAAACCACTTGCTTTTGTTTAATCGTCTCATTAAAACAACCCTGCTCTTATGATGGGGGTTTTGGTTATTTGATTTGGCTGTTTTGTTGAGATGATTTTGGGTTGAGTCGTTTTCTTTTGTTGTATGCGACTTAAGCATTCTTTGCATAATTATTGAGTGGAATATACTGCCCATGCTGAGTGGATTCATTTCGATAGTATTGGGGATTCGTTCTTTATTTTATGAGTTTGTGCTTATGAATACTTTAGTTGTGCATGTAGCAATTCTGAGTTCTGCGCATCCTTGTGAAAATAGGAGGATGAGATGATTTTTTTGTATGTCTGGTTGAACAGTCATTATATGGATGAATACGACTTGAGTATTCTTGTGCGTTTTGAAGAAAATGAGTGTTTTTCTTACTAAAACTATTAATGAACTAGTTTTCTCTTTTGCTGTTGGAAATCTGAAGCTAATGGTAAGTGGATTTTATTGTGTATTATGGATTCGGTCTTATGTAAACAATACTGATAAGGAGATTGTTTTTCTGAATGTTGTACGTGAATGGTTTTTGAAGAACCGTGAGAATAATAGATGGAACTATTGGGTGAGTTATTTTCTTGAGGGTATACAGCGCATAGAATATAAATACTTGGAACAGTGGGCTTGTTTCATCGTTTTACTCTCACTTCCTTTTTAAAACGATTAAAAAGCATCCGTGTTTGGTTGAATTCCATGAAAGACTTTGTTTAAAAGAATTAATTCTTGATTCTGGAACTGAGTATCTGGATATTTACCAGATAGATTAGAGTTCACTATTTCAGTCTTCTTTGGATTGGATGATGAATTATTTGCATAAATATGTGATTGTATACCTATACGAACTGCCCTTTAGATTTCTTGTTGTTTCATCAAGGCTAAACTGAAGTGGAATTCTTACTTTGAATGTTTGGAAAATGATTCTTTTTTATGAGGAAGCTCATAATTTTGTAGCTGGCTGTACATTCATGTTGTTCAGGTCTAGCTGAAATGCTGGTTTTGATGAAACGATAGCTGATAAAACTAGATGTGCATTCTTGCTTGTCTATATCTAGACGTGAATGTCTGTAGAGTGAAATGTTTAAAAGGAAATGATTGCGTTTATAGGTTCTTTTGGTACTAATGTTTACGGACCAGTTGCAATGAACTCTGGTCAACATTTTGGAAAGGTAATAGTAGATTTTGAATACTGAAATATACTATTCTGAATGAATTATACTATTGGAATATGTCTGTTCTAAATAATGGGTATTTGGATAGACAGTGAGAAGAGGTGATATGATCTTTCTCCCTTTTATTCGATTATTGATTTTCGTTCATTTCTCTTTGGACTGTTATCATTGATTGATATCACGTTTGGATTAAAATTCTCAGTACAGCTATGAGGAAAGGAAAGAGAGTGTGGATGGATAATTTGAATTAATGTTCGTTTCTTCTCTCTTACAGCTGGAAATCTATAATTATTATGGATTAAATTTTGTACTGCTTTGGTTTAAGCATCTGCATTAATTGTTGTTTACTTTTCTCTTCTGCGTTTGATTGTTTGAATTCCGATGAGTTGTATGAAAGCAAAGGAAAGTAGTTCGGTTGAATCTTCAGTTATACTCTATCTTTTGAAATTATAACTATTGTAAGGAATGGAAATTATAGCATTTATGCTAGAACAACAGTTTGCAAAATTGTGTTTGTAGTTCTTACAGATGTTGTAATCTGGAACTGTTTGATGGAAATTACTCCTTGTAATAATTATTTGGGAAAGAGGGCAGTAATCCTTTGTCTGATTGGGATGGTAATTAGATGATTGAGTTGTTATGCTGTTCATCCTTTTCGGTACTTAATTCTTGAATGATGTTCATATTAACGTTTCATAAAAGCAGGGTTCTTTTATTGAGACAGTTAATTAAAAGCACCTCATTTTAAAGACAAGTGCTTAATATGCTCAGTTTAATGAACTGACCCGTGTAAGTAATTTTGCAGATGAATCTTGAAGAATAAATGAAGACATGGTTATTTTCCGATACTTCTTTGATTAATTGAAGATGGATTGTTTTGATAGCTATTACTCCTCCACGAGGAAATGAGAAAGGAAGAAGTTATATTCTTCTATCTTTATGAGTTGTAATGTTGTTTGATATAAACAAAGTCTAGTCGTTTGGACTGGCAAATGTATAGATTGTAAATTTGATGGATGAATACAAGTAAAAGTGTGATATTTTCAATAACTGTATCAGTTTGATATGGTTGAATAAGTTGAGAATATAACATTATTCCTTGACTTGGAATTATTCAAATGTTAATGGATGAATTTAAAAGAAATAACATTTATTCTTTACCTGAATGCAACTTTTACGTTGAAATGTGCAATTAGTTCATACTTGGGTTAAGATGAATTTTGAATTGACATTAAAAAGATTTAGATAAACATGAAATCCTAATTGGAAGGTATTCGGGATTAGTTTGAAAGCTAAGGGATATCAAATAACTTAGGGGCAACCGAACCTTGTATTCGGACTCCGTTAATAGCCTCGAATATTTAAATTCAGAAAATAAAGATATGGGAAATCATATCTATTGTTAACAGACCTTAACTAAGTAAGGTTAAGGAGGATAAATGAATAAATTCATTTAGAATTAGACCTCGTTTAAATGACGTCTAATAAGATGGAATTCTGAATTTGTTTACAGTTGTGGAAAAACTTGGTTAAGTTTAATAGGTTAAACTTATTAGGTTTATTGATAATGGACTGATTAGTCCAAAGAATAAGAAAGGAACCAAGAAGTGAATATGCAATCCTTCGGTATGAAGGAGGAGATGCATATTAAGCTAGAAGATGGATTAAGTCTCTCTTAGCTACATACAACTGTAACAAGAACAAGGATAAAGGATCAGCATGGCTGCTGAAAGTTGATCTTAAATACTAAGATAATAACCAAATCACAATTGAGCTGGATGTGTACCCTCGATGAGAGGATTCCGTAGGACATTGACATACGCCAGCTACAATATGGTGTCTTTGTGAAGGAGGGACCTTCATGATGACACAATGTTATAGCTGACATATTACAATGCCCTTCCGAATTAAATCATCAAGTTTACATAAGCTGGATAATAAGTTCTTGGCTGGGGATAGAAATGTGATCACGTATATGGAGTGACTCCAGAGGACTAAAGGAAACTAGACACACAGATTCATCTAGGAATGACACCGTATGTCTACGTATCTTTAGTTACCATGAGTAACTTCCTATACTTGTTCATATTGCTAGTTGAGGTTAGAGTTTGACCTTAAATGGAAGGACTAGTAGAGACCAGGAAAGACCATTCTAGATAATAGACAAAGTGAGGTGAAGGATGTATTCCATTGGTGTGTATCACATCTAGGAATATGATCATGCAAAGCATGTGAAAATCTTTGGCCAAAGTATCGCAAGTGCTGGTTGCATTGTCCTAATCACCTAGTTAAGATGCAGGATGTCAGATGAATATCAGTAATAGATATTCAGATAGGCTTCTTAAATGGATCACTTCAATAACCAAAAATGGTAAAAGAACCCTGTATATTCATTATACTATGCATGAATTAACATGAAGGATCGGTAAGTCACCGAGTCATGAAATGAGAGATCGCTGAAACTCCGAGCCATAAAGTGGGAGGTCGGTAGTTCTTCGAGTCATTTATAGCAGCATATGGTATCTGTTATATGATTGATTGGCACTGAATGTGTGTTCCATATTGCAAATATGTGAATAGAGAACATTAGTTTTAAAAGGAAATTGTGTGATCCAAACTGCATTAATTGGACAGAGAACAATTATTAAAACTTGAACGTGTGTTTGAATTATATAATTCATAACAGGGAACATTTTAAAAAAAAAAAAATCCCTTGTTCTAGTATCTTAAAATGGGGATGTTACAACAGTAGCATTGGAGGTGTTCCTACTTCTATATTGTTTGATTCTGGTTCTTCTGATTTGTTTATTGCACCATCCTTGGTAGAGCGATGCAGGCTGGTGGCTGTTAGACAAGGTCATAGTTGGGATGTCAAGATGGCTTGAGGAGCCAAAGTCTTTGTAGACTCCTTAGTAAAGGAGTGTGTTGTTAACTTGGGACCTTTCACCACCACTTCAGATCTCTGCGTACTTCCTTTGGGCTCGTATGGAGTCATTTTAGGCATGGATTGGTTATCTGCACATAGGGCTAGGATGGATTGCTATCATAAGACTATATCTTGTGTAGATGATCTTGGAGTTGAGTCGGTGATTTCTGGGGTCAGGAGACCTATTTCTATTCACACTATCTCTGCTATGCAGCTCAAGCGATGTGTGTGATGGGGTTGTCAGATGTATGCAGTCATAGTCAGTGACCGGACAGAGGATGGGTCTAGTGGGCCATCACTAGATGACCATCCCATTTTGAGAGAGTATGCAGATGTTTTCCTAGGGGAGCTACCGGGGATGCCACCCCCACGTGAGATTGATTTCCATATTGATTTGGTTTAAGGAGTAGAGCCTATCTCACAAAATCCTTATCGGATGACCACCCCAGAGCTCTGTGAGCTCAAGTTACAACTGGAAGGCCTTTTAGAGAAAGGCCTTATCCATCCTAGTGTATCCCCTTGGGGTGCACCGGTTATATTTGTAAAGAAGAAGGATGGATCTTTGCGGTTGTGCATAGACTACCGCTAGTTGAATAAGGTAACAATCAAGAATCGTTATCCTCTTCCTCGCATTGATGACTTGTTTGATCAAATGAAGGGAGCCACGGTGTTCTCTAAGATTGATCTCAAGTCCAGGTACCATCAGTTGAGGATTACGGAGGCAGACATCCATAAGACTACTTTTCATACGAGGTATGGGCACTATGAGTTCACAGTGGTGCCCTTTGGTTTGACGAATGCCCCGTAGTATTCATGAGTTTGATGAATGGGGTATTCAGGACCTTTCTAGATCGCTTCATGCTCATCTTTCTTGATGACATTCTGATTTACTCACGTATGCGTGAGGAGCATGAGGGGCACCTTCGACAAGTTCTTCAGTGTCTTCGTGAGCAGCAACTTTTTGGGAACTTGGAGAAGTGTGCCTTCTTTCAGTCAGAGATTTAGTATTTGGGTCATATCATCTCAGGTGAAGGAATCGTAGTTGATCCTTCCAAGATTAGAGCCATTATGGATTGGCCAGTACCCACTACGGTGACAGATGTGCAGGACTTCTCTCAAATAGCACACCCCATCACTTCCCTTCGGTGGAAGGGGAAGAAAGTTGTTTGGTTAGGTGTGAGCAGGCCTTCAGACACTGGAGGAATATCTCACTACAACATCCATTCTTATAGTGCCAGATCCACATGGTGAGTTCTTTGTATGCATAGATGCTTCGTTGGCAGGCCTTGGAGGTGTTCTTATGCAGGAGGGCAGAGTTGTAGCTTTTGAGTCTTGCAAACTCAAGGATCACAAGCTTAATTATCGACTCATGACCTTGATCTTGCGGTAGTTGTGCATGCTTTAGTTTTATGGGGACACTTTCTTCTTGTTCGAGAGATTCACACTCGGGTGAGATCATTTGAGTCTTCACCACCTTTTCATGCAGCCCAATCTAAAAGCTTGTCAAGAGAGACATTGGATGGAGTTTCTTTGTGAGTACGACATGGAGATAGAGCATCCGAAAGGGAAGGAGAATATGGTTAGAGACACTCTCTCGCACAGACACGAGCATTTGAGCATGGCTACTTCGGTGAGCACATATTTCCAGAGAAGGATCCTTCAACAACTTCCTCTTGATAGTTTCTACATTGCAGCCCGAGTAGAGGTGAGTCCCGAGAGACCCTTGAGGGGAAATTTGATGGTTTCTCACTAGAGGTAGATGGTCTTCTTAGGCATAGAGGTTGGATTTATGTTTCTAGAGATGGAGGCTTGAGGCAGACATCTTGACATAGGCACATCATGCACCCTATTCAACCCATCCTAGGGTGAAGAAGATACACGCCACCTGAGACAGTTATATCACCTGGAGAGGACTTCACAGGACGTGGCTCAATTTTTTTCACACTGTTTAGAGTGCCAGAAAGTGAAGGCCGAGCATCAGCATCCAGTTGGCCTTCTCTATCCTCATGCTATACCGGAGTGGAAATGGGACACCATTTCCATGGATTTCATTGTTGGGTTACTGATGTCGAGATATCACCACGACGCCATCATGGTCACGGTTGATAAATTGACAAAAGTAGCTCACTTTTCTCGGTAAAGACCACATATAAAGCTAGTGCAGTGGCACGTGTCTACTTGGATGAGATCATCAGGTTACACGGGATCTGCAGAAGATCATTTGTGACCGTGATCCTTTATACACTTCACATTTCTAGACTACCATGCAGTATGTTCTTGGGATGAAGATTAACTTCAGCATAGCTTATCACCCTGAGACAGATGGACAAACTGAGAGGGTGAATCAGATATTGGAGGATATGCTCAGGATGTACGTGATGGATCAGCAGTCTAAGTGGGAGGAGTATCTGTATCTTGTGGAATTTGCCTACAATAATAGTTTCCAGAGTTCTATAGGCATGGCTCCTTTTTAGGCCTTATATGGTAGGGAGTGCAGGACACCCCTTAGTTGGGATAGATTGGAGGATAGAGTATCCTTAGGACCAGCTCTTTTGCAGGACATGGAGCAGCAGGTAGTGTTGATCAGACAGATATTGTAGGAGGCACAAGATAGGCAGAAGAAGTACGTTGATCAACATAGAACTCGAGCGTAATTTTGATGTGGGCATGAAGGTTTTCCTTCGTGTTAGGCCACATAAGAGCCCGATCCGTTATGGAAAAGGTTCTAAGTTAGCTCCTCAGTTCGTTGGACCTTTTGAGATCTTGGAGCGTATCGGCCCATTGGCCTACTGTCTAGCATTGCCACCCAGCTTGTCTCACATACATGATGTGTTTCATGTTTTTGTTCTTAGGAGATATATCATAGATCCTTCTCATGTGCTAGATTGGACATCATTGCAGGTGTAGGATCAGGGACAGTTGATGGTGGAGCCCATCTATATCATATATCACAAGACCCTAGGCCTTCGAGGTAAAGAGATTGATCTGCATGAGTGCAGTGCGTGGGGACAGATATGATGAGACTGCAGCCACTTGGGAGGATGCTACTACTTTACAAGTATAGTTTCCACATTTGTTCCAGTGACTTCCAGGAGGAAGTCGAGTCTAAGCGAGGGGATGTAGTGCTCACTTTCCTTGGACACTATTCGAGATACGATCCTGACACTATTGGTCACATTTTAGATATTATTATGTTTTGATGTAGTATGATGTATCAGGGATTATTATGGACATTATTATGTTTTGATTAGTATGATGGTTAGATGTTAGATCCTAGATTAATATTGATCTGGATTCAGATGTTTTGCTTGAGGATCATTGAGACATTTTTATTGTTATGTGGATGATGATATACTAGTTGACATGGACGGAGTTATTGATGTTAATTTTAGACATGTGACATTGATTATTATGAATAGCACTAGTATAGAAATCTATTGGATGATAATATAGTTATAAATTTAATTTTAATGATAAATATTGAATCTTGATATTGTTGTGATTTGGATCTAATGTTTATATATCATTTGGATGTTCTAATATATGGCCACGATGCCAAAGGAGGTATTTTGCATTTTGCGAGTTAAAATCACAACAATGTCGGGACCTGGAGACTAACTATTATCCAAAATGTGCCCCACTCATTTTTGTGGCTAACTCCTTGTGTTATTACCTCTCTTGTGCCTCAGTCCACATTTTTGATTTTAAGGCACTCAAGACTTTCTGGAAATGGCACCATGAGATAGAGCTCTCTCTTAGCTTTCAGAAAGGTAAAGTTTGCCTCCTAACTCCTTATATTTTTCAAGTTATGGCTCGGCGCAGAGTTTTTGTGGAAAATTTTCCCATTTGAGGCCCGCACCAATAGGAAGCTGCCAGATGGCATCCGACCAGCGGTGGAGTGCGGGAATTTTTCAAAAAATTTCCAAAGACAAAAAGAGGTAAAATTTGAATTTTTTTCCCGCCGATCCGTTTTTGGGCGTTTTTGCCCTAAATCTTCAAACGATCATATCTTTTGATCCGAGCTCGATTTTCACATTCTTTATATCATTGGAAAGCTGTTGAAATTATCTACATGATTCCATGGTAAATTTCTAATTTTGGTTCAGTTTGGAGAGACAAAATTCAAAAACGGTTCTTTATACGTGTCTATGGCCAAAAATGACATTTCAACAACCAAATTTAATACAAAATGGGTCGCATTCTTCTCTAGCATTGTCAAAAATGATAGGGTATGGGTTTTGTAAGGTCCTCCATGCTGTTTTAATGCATTTTCCATCAATGAGGAATGGGCTCCCATGTTTTTACGTTTTCACTCTCTGGACTTGACCCATGCATTGTAAAAGCTAGATTTGGCTCATTTCTTGATGGTTGAACACTTTTGGCATAGAAAACTTCTTCTTTCACCTCCGTGAAGTGATAGTTGTAAGAATCAGACCTTTTCAAGTATTGTAACAGGTTTATACCTCTTTGAGGGTGGAATGCAAGAGATTTTTACATGGAATTGACAATGCAAACTCTATGAATGCTTTCGGTCCTCTGTTTGCATTTTTTTACTTCATTTTAAGACCTCTAATTACATCTATCAGCTTGTGTATGTTTTCCTTGTTGCATTTCATGAATTTGTGTCTATTTACATGGAAAAAAATGTTTCACCACTCCTTTTGGTGGATCACCATCTTTAGTTTAGTTTAATTTTTGCATTTTTATCCCTGTCTCCTTGCAATTTAGAGTAGGATTAGGATCTGAACCTCTGTAGTTGTGTAAAATATAGATCTAAATCAGAGGAGTTTGAGGAACCAACCTCTAATCTAGAGATTCCTCTCTCATTTTCACAAGTCCCACACTTGGAGAGAGGTTTCCATGTTGTGCAATCACACTGGATGCCTAAAACATCAATTCAGAACCTTGATTTGCATCCAGGGGTGCTGCTGATTTGCAACAATAGTTTTGGCATGCCTAGTGGGACCTTAGAGGTCTCATTTTTATTGTAGCAAAGTTGATGTGCATCTGCTGCAATTTTCTTGCTTGAAAAGAGCTATAATTTGCATATCTGGCGACTCCAAAGGGGAAGAATCAACTGGTTTCAGCAGTGCAGGCCTGAAAACTCATGAGAAGAATCACTACAAGGTCAAGAGCTGGAGAAGAAGAGGTGTTGTTTGAATATCTGCAGTTATCTCCAAGAGTAAGGCAAAGTGGAAGAAGGATTCAAAGGTCTCCATCTCCACCAAACAGAACTCTCTCAACTCCTCCACCTGGTAGGCCTTTCATTCAGTCAACAAGGGTTTTAAGACCAATTAGAATGGCACAAAACAACCCCTATGTCAACTTCAGGGCGAGCCCACTTGCCCTCAATGCACAACATCCAATTCCTATTGCAGCCTTGAAGTACATTCCATACTTCACTGGAGAAAATTAGACTACTCCAGGTGATCATGTTAAGGATATTGCTAACCTTTGTGTAATTCATGAAATCAATGAGATGCAAGTGGTCATCAAGTTCTTTGGCATCTTCATTCAAGGGGAAAGTATTGCAATGTAGAAGCCTTGGAGCTAGTTCTATCACAAATTGGAATCAGTTGTGTATAGCACTTCATGAGCAATTTTGAGAGAAGGGAGACAACTTGTCTCTTTTGGAGCAGCTAACAACCATCAAGAGAGCTCCCAATGAACAGCTGACCGATTTCAACTTTAGATTTCAAAAGACTTGGGAGAGAATTCCAGTGGTAGTTAGGCCAACAAAGCAGAAGGTGATTTTCTCTATTATCTCAAAGCTCTAAATTCTGATATTTCTATGTTGATTCAGTCCATGGGAGGCATAACTATCCCTATGGCTTATAACATTGCCATTAGGGCTGAAAATTGTTTGATCCAAGCTGGAAAACTAGCCCCTAGACCTCCCATGCCATTGTTTCTAAGTTTAGAGAGTCCAAATACCAATCAAGCACCTAATTTGGCTCTTTCTCCCACTCCTAAAAATCGAGTTCAAATGAAGCTTCTACTTCATCTCCAAGTGCCCCAAATGAGCTTCAAGAAGTCATGAAGCAATTGCAAAACCTAAGCAATGAGATGGTTACTCTCAAAAGGCAACAAGCCCAAGGTTTTAGACCTTCTTACCAGCCCCAAGATCAGCCTAACAGCAGCCATACCAACCACAAAGACCTCGTAATCCAGCTGCAAATGTAAATCAAACAAGGCCTCCCGCCAATAGACCATTTCAGCCCTATAATCCTAATGCCATATCTGTCTCTAAGGCATTGGTGCCAACACAAAACAACGTTGCTCAAGAGCATGATTGGTGTTTTCCATGCAATGAACCTCATAACCACTCTATGTGCTTCAATGGTGCTTTGAATCAAGCATTAATGGTGACAACTACTGGTGTGGAGGGTGAGGGTAGTCAAGGAAATAGCCAACAACAAGAAACATTCCAACAACAATCAGCCCTAAATGACACCACATCGGTAAACTAGCAAGCGTAAGATTTCGTGGCATGAATCAAGTGATTTCTCAAGGTGTTGCAGCCAACACAAGGTCAAAAAGAAGGAATTTGGGTGAAGAGCAGCCATTAGCTCCAACCAATCTCCAACCTTCTATGGCTCCAAAAATGGTTGGCAAGAAAAATCCAATTTCAAATGCACAAGGGCAGCCAAGAACAGCTCCTAGACCAACTCAAATACCAGTTATTGCTGCCCACATGCAAGGAGTGAATGTACAAGCAAAGGGACGGTAAAGAGATCCTTCATCACCATTCAGTATCATTGATAAGATGAAGAAGACAAATGTTAATATATCAATGTGGGAATCCCTATCTATCCCAGGCCAAAGAGACTTGTTACAAGCTGCCATGAAGGACTGGCCAACTTTGAATCAACAAGTTCGGATGCAAGAGAAAGTCTCACAAATGCTGCCCAGCCTGAGGGAAATCATGTAGGACAGCAAGGTAAAATGTTGAAGCCCCCTCCTTTCTATGTTTCATTAATCATTAGAAATCAGTTAGTGCACAATTGCATGATAGATTCTGGGGCAAGTAGCTCAGTGATGCCTAAATAAATAGCTGATCACCTAGGGATCCAAAGATGAAACCATAGCCAAAGGGGTAGTGCAAATTGGATAGGACAAAAGTAGTAACAAGCTTGGGGTGATTAGAAACTTGAGTCTTACCTTGCATGCATGTCCAAATGTTGTTGTTTTACAAGATGTATCAGTCATAGACCTTCCACCACTCTTTGCCCTATGCTTGTCAAGGGACTTCACAGCCAAGATTGGGGGATATTTGTCTGTTGATTGGTCACACATGCTGTTCAGAACGAGGTATGGAACTAAGGCTACAATCAGGTCCGAACCTATTGTAAACTTCCACATTGAGCCTTACACTCCAAGTCGATCAACGCCAATTGTTCAACATTTGATCAAGAAGACCACCCAAGCACCGATGAAGTCGACACCAAGGTTGGGAGAATCCGAGATCTAACTCTTGATGAATGGGCAAACAAGGTACATGCTTTTGATCCTTATCAAGAAGTAGAAGAATCTAAGCTAGGGTCTATTGTATACATGAAGAAAATCAGCCTATTCCTAAGCATCACCAAGCCAAACCACAAGGATGACAATGAGGTATGGCAGTTTTTTTTTTTTATGGATCAAGGAGTAGAAAAGGTGCAGGAGGTCGAGCTATGCTTGTTTCACCTCAAGGAGTAAAGTACTATTCAGCTTTTAGATTTCAGTTTGCATGCTCCAATAACACTACTGAATATGAAGCCTTGGTGCAAGGGATGCATTGGGCAATCAAGAAGAAAATAAAGAACTTGCAAGTCTTTGGTGATAGTGAATTGATTGTAAATTAGGTCAAGGGATAGCATGCTGCCAAGAATGATCTACTCAAGTGCTACAAGAACAGGGTATGGGACCTCATGGAATATTTTGAGGGTTTTGGCATCAAATCCATTCCTAGGAAAGAGAATCAAGCTGTTGATAGGCTTGCAACAGTAGGGGCAGCCTTTGACATTGTGGAAAGCATTCAACAAGACAAGGTACACACCAAACATCCACATGATTGTGAGGCCTTCAGTGCTAGATAACAATGTCAGTTGGCAAGTGTTTGAGAATGACCATCAAATCATCCATTTCTTGCAAGAAGAAGCCAAGTTCTCAGCTAAGAATCAAGAAAAATTGGAATAGCAGTATGGTGACCAAGTGGTATAGCTGAGAACTAACAAGCTGCCCAAGGGACTTATCACTTTGGAGTCCATTTTTAATCCCAATGATTAGTTTAGAAAGGAGAAAGCAAACATTGAGTCAAGAGAGACGATTCAAGATCCATCTTGGTAGAAGAGAACAAACCATTGCAAATTGGAAAGATGACAACCGATCAAGAAAGGTATGAGTTCGCATTGTGTCAAGAGTTTCCCGATGTGTTTACATGGAGCTATGAAGATTTGAAAGGTTTCAATCCCAACTTAGCTCAGCATACCATTGAATTGGATCCAAATACTAAGCCTGTCAGGTAAAAACAAAGACCAATCAATCCACACATGGAGCCTCTCATGAGGAAATAATTGGACAAGATGATTGAGTCAAGAATCATATTCCCAATCAAGCATTCTAGTTGGGTTGCCAACTTGGTTCCAGTCAGAAAGAAGAGTGGAGAGATCAGATTGTGTGTTGATTTCAGAGACTTAAATAGAGCATCTCTCAAGGACCATTACCCACTCCCTTCCATGGAGAAAATCTTGCAAGTTGTGGCTGGCTCCGAGAGGTTTTCACTACTTGATGGCTACTCGCTACAATCAGATTATGGTGAAGGAAGAAGACCAGTTCAAGACAGCCTTCACAACCAAATGGGGGAATTTTGCATACAGGAAGATGCCATTTGGGCTGTCCAACGCTGGTGCTACCTTCCAAAGAGCAATGGACATGGCGTTCAAAGGTTTGATTAACAATGTGGTGCTGATTTACCTTGATGATATCACTATTTTTCCAAAAATGCAGCAGACCACCTCTCTCATTTGAGACAAGTTTTCATGAGGTGTAGGAAATTTGGAGTGTCTTTGAATCCTAAGAAGTGTATCTTTCTTGCACATGAAGGAAAGCTCCTTGGCCATATTGTCTCCAAAGAAGGATTAGCAATTGATCTAGAGAGAGTCGAAGCCATAAGAGCACTACCATTTCCAAGCCACAAGAAAGCCCTTCAGAGTTTCTTGGGGAGGATAAACTTTGTTCGGAGGTTTGTCCCAGATTTTGCAGCCCTTGTCAAGCCCATCACCAAAATGTTAAAGAAGAGCATGGCTTTCAAGTGGAAAATAGAAGGCAAGGAGAGTTTTGAAGTAATCAAAGAAGCCATTTCTAAAGCACCAACTCTCATCAACCCGGACTTCTCCAAGGATTTCATCCTCTATGCATTTGGAGGTAATGACACTATTTCTTCCATTTTGGTACAGCAGAAAAAGGATAATGATGAGCAGCCAATTCTGTCTTCAACCAGAGCCTAGATGACTATGAGGTGAGGTATTCTTTTATTGAGAAGCATGTGTTGGCAAAAGAATCGAAGCTTGAAGAAATTCAAGCATTTAGTCTCAAACAACAAGGTCCAGTTGCTGGTCTCACATGCTAGGGTTAAGGACTTCCTCCTCAACAAAGATTTGAATGAGAAAAGGGTAGGTTGGATCACCCATGTCATGGAGTATGACATTGAGATCAAGATCACCAAGCTGGTAAGAGGGAAAGGATTGTGTGAGCAGCTGGTTTTGGGGAAGCAAAAAGAAGTATGCAATGAAGAAGAGGCTATTTTGATGATTCCAGACAGCCATGAGCCAAGTGGCAATCAAGAAGAAAACAATCCCTGCCCCCACTCCTTTCCCGACCCAAGGTATTATACACTTCCTAAGCATAGGCCTATGCCCCAGAGATGAACAAGACCCAAAGAAGACACTTCAGATTCGCAGCTGTCCCATATGCCATTGTTGATGGAGTTTTGTTCAAGAAAGATGTGAATGGAGTGCTACCGAGATGCATTAGCACAAATCAAATTCATAGGGTGTTGGAAGAGTTCCATGGTGGACCAGTGGTGGTCATTTTGCACCAAGAGTGACAGCTTTAAAAATCATGAAGGCTGGTTATTATTGGCCTAAAATTTTCAAAGTGATTACTATGCATGGATTAAGAGGTGTAAGAATTGTGCATTCTTCACAGAAAAGAGAGACTTGCTGCCCTTCCATTACATCCAATCTCAGTTGACCAGCCATTCATGCAATGGGGTTTGGACTTCATTGGATTCATTGATCCAAATTCAAGTCAAGGGCACAAATGGATTTTGACAGCCACGGACTACTTCACCAAATGGATTAAAGCAAGAGCACTCAAAGAAGCAAATGAGTCCAACATCTTAGACTTTTATGAGGGGATAGCAACCAGATTTGGTATACCTGCTACAATAATCTCAGATAATGCATTGGCATTCATTAGATCCAAGGTGACTGAGTGGGCTGTCAAGAATAGGATCTACCTAAGCACTTCATCAAACTATTACCCTCAAGGTAATGGCGTGTCTAGTCTACAAACAAGAACTTGTTGAGGATCATTAGGAGGACTCTTGATGAGAATCGAGGTCTTGGCATACCAAACTGAAATCAGCCTTATGGGTGATAGGATAACTCCCAAGAGATCCACGTGTAACTCTCCATTCAAACTTGTCTATGGAAGAGAGGCAATCTTGCCCATGTCACTTGAGTTGCCAACATTGGAACTCATGAAGAAATTAGAGTTGCTAGAGTTTGAGCCTATGGAGGTTAGATATGCAGAGTTGATGGAGTGCAGCAGAGGTCGAAATAGGCATCCCAAGCAATGGAAAAGGATCGAGATTTGATCAAAAAGACCTTTGATAGGAAGGCCAAGGATAGATCTTTTCAGTTGGAGATCTAGTGTTGAAATGAGATGTGGATAGAGCAAAACCGGGAAGGCATTCAAAATTTGATGCCATTTGGAGTGGCCCATACATGGTCACGAAGTGCAAGAACAACAATGCTTTCCAATTGGCCTCATTGGATGGTGAAGAACTACAGATTCCAGTCAATGGAATCTATCTCAAGCATTGCTTCTAGAGGGAAATTTACCACCTTGTAAATATTAGATTATATTTTCATTCCTCCAAGTGCTTTGCACATTGTTTTGTTGTAGGTTAGTTTTTCTTTCCCTAAGTGCTTTGGCACAGCTTGTTGTCCCTGGAGATGTTTTACAGTCCTTGCTTCCATCATGTGATATTCCATCTTCCTCCTTGCACATTCTAAGTCAGTTGAGGTTCTAAATAGAATATTTGATGGCTCCATGCCCAATGGACTGCTTCAGGCTACTGGTACTTTCATCTAGTAGGCAGATGACCCCTCTGAGTCGCCAAAATTGTTATCCAAAATGTGCCTCAGCTCATTTTTTGTGGCTAACTCCTTGTGTTATTACCTCTCTTGTGCCACAATCCACATTTTTGATTTTAAGGCACTCAAGACTTTTGGAAATAGCACCATTAGATAGAGCTCTCTCTCAGCCTTTCCGAAAGGTAGAGTTTGCCTCCTAACTCCTTATATTTTTCAAGTTATGGCTCGGCGGAGTTTTTGTGGAAAATTTTCCCATTTGAGGCCCATAGCCAATAGGAAGCTGCCATGTGGCATCCGACCAGTGGAGTGCGGGGAATTTTGAAAATTTTCCAAAGACAAAAAAGAGGTAAAATTTGAAATTTTTTCCGCCGATCCGTTTTTGGGCCGTTTTTGCCCTAAATCTTCAAACGATCATATCTTTTGATCCAGAGCTCAGATTTTCACGTTCTTTATATCATTGGAAATTTGTTAAAATTCTATACATGATTCCATGGTAAATTTATAATTTTGGTTTAGTTTGGAGAGATAAAATTTAAAAATAGTTCTGGTACATGTCCATGGCCAGAAATGACATTTCAACAACCAAATTTAATACAAAATGGGTCGCATTCTTCTCCAGCATGGTCAAAAATGATAGGGTATGGGTTTGTAAGGTCCTCCATGCTGTTTTAATGCATTTTCCATCAATGAGGAATGGGCTCCCATGTTTTTTACATTTTCTCTCTCCTGGGCTTGACCCATGCATTGTAAAAGCTAGATTTGGCTCATTTCTTGATGGTTGAACACTTTTTGGAATAGAAAACTTCTTCTTTCACCTCCGTGAAGTGATAGTTGTAAGAATCAGACCTTTTCAAGTATTATAGCAGGTTTATACCTCTTTGAGGGTGGAATGCAAGAGATTTTACATGGAATTGACAAGTGCAAACTCGTGAATGCTTTCATTCCTCTGTTTGTATTGTTTTACTTCATTTTAAGACCTCTAATTACATCTATCACCTTGTGTATGTTTTCCTTGTTGCATTTCATGAATTTGTGTCTATTTACATGGAAAAAAATGTTTCACCACTCCTTTTGGTGCATCACCATCTTTATTTTAGTTTCATTTTTGCATTTTTATCCCTGTCTCCTTGCAATTTAGAGTAGGATTAGGATCTGAACCTCTGTAGTTGTGCAAAATATAGATCTAAATCAGAGGATTTTGAGGAACCAGCCTCTAATCTGGAGATTCCTCTCTCATTTTCACAAGTCCCACACTTGGAGAGAGGTTTCCATGTTGTGTAATCACACTGGATGCCTAAAACATCAATTTAGAACCTGGATTTGCATCCAGGGGTGCTGCTGATTTGCAACAACACTAACCATATTGGAATTCAAAGTGTGAAATCAACAAGGTCACCATGGCAATTGTGTTTGAGTTGTATGTTGTGTTTTGTTAGGATTTCCGTGGGGGATTTCCATTATTGTGACCATGAGGTATATGTGTGCTTTGTTTGTTGTGTCCCTTTTTAAAATTATTGTTGTATGTATTTTATTTGTAATGTGCTCTTTAATTTAATTATTTTAATGTGATTGTATAATGTGAATCTTATAGTTAAATTTCAATTAAATTAATTGGGATGTGGAATATAAATTAAAATTTATTGTCTTGGTTGAAAATGAAAATTGACATATATATATATATATATATATAACCATATGATATATATAATATAATATATATTTATGTTATAACCATATGATATATAAAAACATGTAATAAATAAATGTCATAAATATTAATGCATGTGTAAGAGGATGTAAAAGTTGTGTAAGTAAAATGATAGATTGTGTAAGGTAGATTTTGGAGTGTAGAACACTCCATCCTCTTTGAAACTCGGATTTGGTCTTGGGAGCCTAAATTGGAGGCTTGTGGGACAAGTTAAACTTGTCCCACACCTCTCAAAACCTCCACCAACCATGTTTATTAATTTGGAGTCAAAATCAGATTATTTTATTGAATTTTGACTTGATTTATTGTAAGAAGTGATTGCACTTGTCTTACAAATTTTAAATGCATTCCCTTTTGGGGTATGGGCTATTGTGTGTGTAAGTGATTTTGTCATTTTTTCATTAATGGTGATTTTTTGTTGATGTGGATTGCACTCTTGGGGAAGGAAGAAAAATGATGTGGCATCCCACTTGGAATCCACATCATCCTCTTCCACCCTCTCCTTTAAAAATTTGATTTCCTCCTCATTTTGAGGTTGTTGAAGGTTGGAGATTTCACTCTTGGGTCAAATTTTTCTCTTGCCTTTGGAGCTTGATTTGTGGAAGAGCTTGGATTGATTCACATGCTTGTACATTGCTGTTTTGGGACTGTGTTTTGAGCATCAAAGAACTACTATTTTGGAAACAAGTCTCCATTATGGAGAGGTAGGCTCTCACTCTTTTAAAATTGTTGTTTTTCCCTCTTTTAGCATGAATTTTTTAATGTGTTAAGTTTTCAATTCTTAGAGGGATGGGTAGAATACTTAGGACATGGTGTGGAGAGAATACTATGAGGTTAATTAGAGGAGGGATAAGGGATTTTCCATTTGCACTTCTCTTGAGGAGGGAGTGTTGGTTGGAATCCACCTAGGAAAAGAATATGCATGCATTTCTTAATTTGGGGGAGGTATAAGAGATAAATTTGGAGGAGGGGTTGAGGAGGGATAAGGTTTATGTGATGGTTATGTTCTTGGTGGTTGTTGTAGGTGGATGTCCAATTTCAACATGGGAGGCATAAGGAGACCTCCATAGTTCTTGCTCTTGTTTGGCTTGCTTGCTCAAGCCTTTGTGATTGTATGACTATTTTCTAATGCAGTTGAGAACTGCTGCCTTGTTTTGATTTGTGTTTTCTTTGATTTTTGTGATACATGAGTGTTGCTTGCATGTGAAAGAAGTCCATGTTGCCATGAGTTGAATTATCATGCTCCATTTCAATATGGTTGGGGCTTGAGGGCCAATGGGGAAAGATGGATTCTATTTTCCCATTAGGTATCTTGGTTGGGTGGAGAGTGTTGCCTTTCCCCCTTCCTTGTTGTGATTCAAGTTGCAAGAATGAAGAAATCAACAAGCTGTTGTTTGGAGAAAGAAGAATATAGTTTGACAGTCATCCTTTTTGAGAAAACTCTTGTAATCCCTTCCCACATCACATGGATGAGTTGTATAATTTTGTAATGTGAAGCCATTATATGGTAAATGGAAGTCTGAAATTTAATTGAAATGTAAAGATGGAATATTCTATTCTCTGTATTGGAAAAGACTGTCATACAGTTGTAGATTTAACATTGAAATTCAAATGAAGAAATGATCTGTTGATGTAATGTTGAAAATCAATGAAAGAAATATATTCCTTCCTCAATTGTAGTGTTGGATTTAGATTTAATTGTAATTTTTCTTTAAATTGGAGTTACTATTTTGAAATGTTATCTCTGTGTGAAAAGAAAATGCGTATGGAAGAGAAATACAACATTTTGTTCCTTGTAATTATTAAAATTTGAAATACTAAACGTTACCTTATTGTCTGAATGAGAATATGGATAAATTAATTGTTTAGACAAGATTTGATAATTTTACTTTGTTTTGGAAGTGGCAAATAAATCATTACAGTTGTTAATAAATGAACTCTGTTCCTTTCCTTTTCTAAATCTGGCAATTAAAATTTTATCTAATAAATGTGTAGTTCAGATATGTAACTTAAATTAAGTATTGAAACAATGTAATTTAGATGAAATACGTCATAAGGAATTCAATTTGACCTCAACACCAGAGAAAAACATTTTAGAACTTTACAAAATCAATTTTTGAACTTGCTGGACCACTTTCCCGTCAAAGGATGTAAAATATATCAGTTGCAACTCAATCCATAAATTGAACCTTAAAACTAGTCTAAAATCCACCCAATAGCATTCCTCCATGTTCAATTACATGTTGAAGAGAAGAAATATTAAAATTGAAACAAATCTCCCAAGTAGGAAAAATTTCCATCTTAAAATTATAATACCTACAGTTCGATTTCTTAAAATTTACCCTCTAAACTTTACCAAATTCTAAAATTGATGATTTCTGTGCAAAGAGGACTCTGAGATATTTCCAGAAAGTCCTTGTTTTCCTAAAATGGAGCTTCCTATCAAAAGTTATGGCCATTTGAAGTTTTACTTCAAAATGGCCATCCCAAACCAAAAATGAAATAATTCGACCTTAGAAAAATTTAAATTTTGAACTTTGGAAAAATTTCCTAAAAATTTCCGTGGCCCCGCCAACCTCTCCTCCTATCAAAAGTTGCCATGTGGCACCTTGGAGGGGCAGGCCCTTAATAAAAAAACTTAACTTTTTGAAAAAATTTCCTTGGGAAAATTTTCCCAAATTTCCACAACCCCATGGCCCCAACCAATCACATGTTGACACATGGCAGGGAGGGCCCGTGGATTTAGAAATGAAAACTTAACTTTTTTCCCTTTTGGAAAATTTCACTTTTCCTCCGCCGGCCCACGGCCAATCACAAAGCGCCATGTGGCCATTTGAGCAAGTGCGGAGGCATGGAGGAAATTTTCCTTTGGAAAATTGAGACTTTGGTTTAGGGAAAAATTTCCAATTTTTCCCCATGACCCACTCACCCACACCAATCACGTGATGACACGTGGCATTTGGAAAAAATTTCTCAATTTTCTCCGTAACCCCACGGACCTCCAAGGGAAAATTTTCCCCAAAACTCCGCCCGGCCATAAGTTGAGTTTTACAAGGAGTTAGGAGGACTTCTTTATATGGTTTAAAAGTCGAAGAAATTTACTATCCAATGAGCCTAGTTTAGGAAAGTTTTGATAATTCTAAGTGTGTGAAAAATCTAGTTGAAGTTCGGGGCTTGATAGGGAGCAGGCTCCTGGTGATAAATTTCTCCCCGAACCTTAGTAAACCTTTTAACCTCCAAATTGAAGCCTTATAAACTTGTTATAAGATAAAAATGGAAATCTCATGTTTGGTTAATCGAATTTGTTCGGAACCTATTTAGTTTCAAACTAGTGTCTTGTAACTCGGTTGTAGACTCTTCCTATATTAAAAAAAAAAATTATTCCATAATTTTCCTAGTTTGTTTCTTGGTCTCAAGTGGTAGTTGAAGGCACATCACACGGCAGCGTGTGCTTGTAAGTGTGTGTGCACGTGTGCATCTTTGTGTGCATGTGGATGTTTTGTGTGTGTGTGTGTGCCTCTATGTGTGCATGTGTGTGTGTGCGCATGTGCATGTGTATGTGCATGTGCATGTGTGTGTGCATGTGTGTGTGTGTGTGTGCGTGTGCATGCGGTTGTGGGTGCGTGTGTGTGTGTGTGTGTGTGCGTGTGCATGTGCATGTGTGTGTGCATGTGAGTGTCTGTGTGCATGTGCGTGTGCTTGTAAGTGTGCGTATGTGTGTGTGTATGTTTACCTCTCTCTATGCGTGTGCATGTGTGTGTGTGAGCATGTGCATGTCCTTGTGCATGTGCATGTGCCTCTGTGTGTATATGTGCACGTTCATCTATGTGTGTTTGTGTCCACATGTTTCCTGTGCATGTGCATGTGCTGTGTGTGTGTGCATGTATGCATGTGCGTGGGTGTGAATGAGTGTGTGTCAATGTGTGTGTGTGTGTGTGCAGACACATGCTTGTGATGGAGTGTGTTTGCTGTGTGTGTGTGTGTGTGTGCGCGTGCATGCATGTGTATGTGCATGTGTGTGCGTGTGTGTGTGCATGTGTGCGTGTTCATGTGCATGTGTGCGTGTGCGTGTGCATGTGCGTGTGTGTGCATGTATGCGTGTGCGTGTCCATGTGCATATGTTTGTGTGCGCATGTGTCTGCAAGTGTGCATGTGTGTGTGCGTGTGTGTGTGTGTGTACATGTGCGTGTGCGTGTGTGTGTGTGTATGTATGTTTGTGTGCACATGTGTGTGCAGTGTGCATTTATGTGTGCATGTGCATGTGTGTGTGTTTGCATGTGCATGTGCATGTACTTATGCATGTGTATGTGTGTGTGAGCATGCGTGTGTGTGTGAGCATGTGCCTTTGTGTGCATGTGCCTGTGTATGTGTGAGTGTGTGTGCATTTGCATGTGCGTGTGTGTGCATGTGCATGTGTGTGTGTGCATGTGCATGTGTGTGTGCATGTGCATGTGCATCTGTGTGTGCGTGTGTATGTGTGTGTGTGTGTTCATGTGTGTGTGCATGTGGTTGTAAGCGTGTCCGTGCTTTGTGTGTCTATGTGTGTGTGGGTTTCACGTGTGCGTGTGCATGTTCATCCTGTATGTGTGTGTGTGTGTGTGTGTGTGTGTGTGTGTGTGCTTGTGTGTGTGTGCATGTGCATGTGTGTGTGTATATGCATGTGGGTGTGCACATGCTTGTGTGTGCTTGTGTGTGTGCGCATGTGCATGTGTGTGTGCTTGTAAGTGTGCGTGCGCATGTGCATGTGTGTGTGTGTGGGTCTCTGTGTGTATGTGTGTGTGTGTGCATATGTGTGTGTGTATGTGCATTGAAAACTTGGTTTTTTGGGAAAATTTCATGTTTTTCCCCTATGACCCACCGACCCAAATGAATCAGGTGATGACACGTGGCATTTGGAAATTTTTTTCCCAATTTTCTCCTAACCCCGCGGACCTCCCAGTGGAAAATTTTCCCCTAAAACTCCACCCACCATAACTTGAGTTCTACAAGGAGTTAGGAGGACTTCTTTATATGGTTAGAAAGGTGAGGAAATTTTCTATCTAATGAGCCTATTTTATGAAAGTTTTGATAAATCTAAGTGTGTTAGAAAACTATTTGAATTTCAGGGCTTGATAGAGAGCAGGCAGTTCGGGGATAAATTTCTCCCTGAACCTTAGTAAAACTTGTAACCTCCAAATTGGAACCTTGTAAACTTGTTATAAGATAAAAATGGAAATATTGTGTTTGGTTAATTAGAATTTGTTCTGGAACCTATTTAGTTTCAAACTAGTGTCTTGCTACTTGTTTGTAGACCCTTCTTTCAAAAAAAAATTATTCCATAATTTTCCTAGTTTGTTTCTTGGTCTCAAGTGGTAGTTGAAGTGGGCATTACACTTGGTGTCGAGTAGTGGTTCAAAATATTGGACCATTAGGCACACTAGAAACATTGAGACTTGAAACCTAAAACCAACAAATTGATAATCTATAAAACAAAACCATTTGAAAATTGAACATGTTAGTAAACTTAGAAAACTCGAAGGAAACTCAAGGTAATGAGCTAACTCCCACTCTGGTCATATAGGGAGCTCGGATGGAGCAGGAGGAACATTCATAGAGACTCGAGTCACCACCACCACCACCACCTGCACTCAGGGTTTAGCAAGCTATCCTACCATAGATTTTGCGCAGACCTCAGGATGTTAATGTTGCCCTACGTGGAGGATCGGTAAGAGGGCACTCAAGCAAGTGACGAGTTACTTCTAAAGAGGGACATGCACCTCCTCAACTCACCGAGGAGGATGGAGGAGAGAATTTTCATGCAGATCGGTCAGCAGAGCAGATTCACCACCTAAGAGGCGGGTGACGAGTTTCTGGAGCATAGAGAGAGGTCTCAGAGCCCTAGGCTTAGGGATGAGCTTATAGAGAGGCCCAGAGGCCATCAGACCACGGCTGTAGATCACATTAGGGAAATCCTGAAGCTTAGGCCATCTCATTATTTAGGTGACACGGGGATTCTAGGAAGAGGCCTGGCTAGTTAGCTTGAGCGGTTGCTTCAAGCTTTGTCCTTGTTCTAGCAACATGAAAGCTCATGTTGCGATCCATCTACTAAAGGATGGAGCTGGAGTATGGTGGAGGATAGAGGAGTAGAAGCTCCATATAGACTTAGAGACAGTCACCTGGGAGCTATTTGAGGAGAGATTCAGGAGAAAATACTTGCCACAGAGATTCATACAAAGAGAGGATCGATGAGTTCCACGACCTTGACTGAAGCTTCCCTTATAGTGGTCGAGTATGAGAGTAGGTTCTTGGACCTACTTCAAAGACGTTGATTACATGCGGATGAGCAGTGCAGATCCATAGGTTCATATGGGGCCTTAATTTGGACATTGGAGGTGCAATACGGATCCACTGCCCACAAACATTAGTAGAGGCCGTTGAGAAGGCCTACATTATAGAGGAGACTCGGGGTAAAACCCAGCAGGCTAGAGACCGGGTCAGGATCTCGTATTCAGCAGTTGCAGGATAGTAGAGTGAGGGGGTCAGCTCCTCCTCCCCGTGGTGGTCAACATTCTTCATAGTCATCTTTCAGGCCAGCAACGCAGAGTAGTAGTCCCGCCCACCTTTTAGGCCTCCTCAGAGAGTTGATGCACAAAGAGGTCGGAGCATGGGGCCTCCTAGGGGTCCCACCAAGACACAGGGTGGAGCTAGAGCTCAGTCAGTAGGAGCTCGACCATAGAGGCCACAACAAACTATGGCTGGATCATCAAGGTCCACAACACCTACCTCTAGGGCACCTTCTGGCGGTGTTATAGTTTGGAGGACTTCGGTGGTTGCTTGTGTGTGGAGTAGCGGGACACTTTTAGAGAGACTTCCCCCAGAACCCTAATAAGGGTAAGGCACCCATCTCAGAGCCTACATTCGGAGACATGGGACGGAGTCACAGGATCTACGCAGCGGTTGAGAACCACCAGGATGAGCACCAGAGCATGGTCATTGAGACTACAGGTAGCATTGGAGGTGTTCCTACTTCTATATTGTTTGATTCCGGTTCTTCCGATTTGTTTATTGCACCATCCTTGGTAGAGCGATGCGTGGTGGGACATTGACGGGGTCATAGTTGGGATGTCGAAATGGCTTTGGGAGCAAGGTCTCTATAGACTCCTTAGTAAAGGAGTGTGTTGTTAACTTGGGACCATTCACCACCACTTCGAGATATCCGTATACTTCCTTTGGGCTCGTATGGAGTCATTTTAGGCATGGATTGGTTGACTACAAACAAACAGTCCAGGATGGATTGCTATCATAAGACTATATCTTTTGCAGATGATCTTGGAATTGAGTCGGTGATTTCTTGGGTCGGGAGACCTATTTATATTCACACTATCTCTGCTATGCAGCTCAAGCGTGTGTGTGTGACGGGGTTTTCAGATATATGAAGTCACATTCGGTGATAGGACGAGAGGATGGG
>CM031234.1:1026530854-1026545854 GCA_018340775.1 Taxus wallichiana var. yunnanensis | reverse complement strand
CGTGTGCATGTGTGTGTGTGCGCGTGTGCGCGTGTGCATGTACGTGTGCGTGTGCAGTGTGTGTGTGCGTGTGCAGCAAGTGTGTGTGTGTGTATGTGTTAGTGTGCATTTGCGTGTGTGAGCATGTGTGTGTTTGTGTGATCATTTGCATGTGTATGTGTGAGTGTGTGTGCATGTGCATATGCGTGTGCTTATGTGTGTGCGTGTGCATGTTCATGTGCATGCGTGTGTGTGGATATTTGTGTATGTCTATGTCTGTGTGTGTGTGTGCATGTGCTTGTGTGTTTGCATTTGCGTGTGGGTGTGTGAGTGCGTGTGTGTGTGTGCGTGAGATCATGCATGTTTGTGTGTTTCTATGTGTGTGTGTGCTTGTAAGTGTGTAGTGCCCACTTCCCTTTGACACTGTTTAGATACTGATCCTGACTCTATTGATCATATTTTGGATATTATTATATTTTGATGTAACAGGATGTGTATATACTAGCTCATGGATTATTATGGACATTAATATGTTTTGATTAGCATGATGGTTAGATGTTAGACTATGGATTAATATTGATCTGGATTCAGTTATTGTGCTTGAGGATCATTGAGACATTTTTATTATTATGTGGATAATGATATACTAGTTGACATGGACATGTTATTGATGTTAATTTTAGACATGTGACATTGATTATTATGAATAGCTCTAGTATAGAAATCTATTGGATGATGATATAGTTACAAATTGAATTTTAATGATAAATATTGAATCCTTGATATTGTTGTGATTTAAAATTAATAATTTTATGTTGCTTATATCATTTGGATGTTCTGATGTGGCCACGAGGCTGAAGGAGGTATTTTACATTTTGCAGGTTAAAATCACAACAATGTTGGGGGACTGGAGACTAACCATATTGGAATTCAGTGTGAAATCAACAAGGTCACCATGGCAACTGTGTTTGAGTTGTATGTTGTGTTTTGTTAGGATTTCCCATGGGGGGATTTCCATTATTGTGACCATGGGGTATATGTGTGCTTTATTTGTTGTGTCCCTTTTTAAAATTATTGTTGTATGTATTTTATTTGTAATGTGCTCTTTATTTTAATTATTTTAATGTGATAGTATAATGTGAGAGTCATATAGTTAAAATTTAATTAAATTAAATAGGATGTGGAAGGTGAAATTAAATGTTATTGTCTTGGTTGAAAATGAAATTTATTTATATATTTTATAACCATATGGTAATTAAATATATGGTTGTGTCTAAAGTTTGTAATAAATAAATGTCATAGAAATAAATGCATTTTAAAAGAGTGTGTAAGTTACCAAGTATGGGTTGTGTAAGTGAAGTGATAGATTGTGTAAGAAATTGTAAGAGGTTGTAAGAAGATTTTGGAAGGTCAAACACTCCATCTCCCTCTTGAAATTCGAATTTGAGCTTGGAGGACAAATTTGGAGGCTTGTGGGACAAGTTAAACTTGTCCCACACCTCTCAAAATCCTCCACCAACCTTGTTTATTAATTTGGAGTCAAAATCAACTTATTTTATTGCATTTTGACATGATTTATTGTAAGATTTGTTTGCACTTGTCTTACAAATTTTAAATGCATTTTTTTTTTAGGATGGGCAAAAATGAAGTGTGTAAGTGGTTTTTCATTCACATTGATTGGGATTTAATTGCCTTGATGTTGATTGCTTTTTGGGATGAGGAAAAATGATGTGGCATCCCACTTGGAATCCACATCATCCTCTTCCACCCTCTCCTTTAAAATTGGAATTCCTCCTCATTTTGAGGTTGTTGAAGGTTGGAGATTTCACTCTTGGGTCAAAATTTCTCTTGCATTTTGGAGCTTGCTTGGTGGAAGAAGTGGATTTGCTTGTGCATACATTTACCTTGTTGATTTGGGACTGGTTTTTGGTGAAATAAAGACTGTTGTTTTGGGAGCAAGTCCCCATTATGGAGAGGTAGGCTCTCACTTTTTTAAAATTGTTGTTTTTCCCTCTTTTAGCATGAATTTTGAATGTATTTGTGTTTGCAATTCTTAGAGGGATGGGTAGAATGCTTAGGGCATGGTGTGGAGAGAAGACTATGAGGTTTATCAGAGGAGGGATAAGGGATTTTCCATTGTTATTTGTTCTTGGAGGGAATGTTGGTTTGGGATCCACCTAGGAAAGGAAATTGCTTGCATTTCCTACTTTGGGGGAGGTATAAGGGATAAATTTGGAGGAGGGATAAGGAGGGGTTGAGGAGGGATAAGGTTTATGGGATTGCTATGATCTTGGTGGTTTTCTCTTGGTGGATGCCCAAAATTCAACTTGGGAGGCATAAGGAGACCTCCATAGTTCTTGCTCTTGCTTGGCTTGCTTGCTTGGAGAAGGAGCCTTTGTTTTGTTTGGAATTGATTGTTGTAGTTGAGAACTACATCCTCTTGCTTTGTGTTTATTTGTGTTTGTGAATTTATGCTTGTATGTGAAGAAGCCATGTTGCCATGTGTTGAATTATCATGCTCCATTTCAATATGGTTGGGGCTCGGGGGCCAATGGGGAAAGATGGATTCTATTTTCCCATTGGGTATCTTGGTTGGGTGGAGAGTGTTGCCTTTCCCCCTTCCTTGTTGTGATTCAAAGATGAATAAAGAAGAAGAAAACAACAAGCTGTTGTTTGGGGAAAGAATAAAATAGTTTGACAGTCCTCTTTTCTTGAGAAAATTGAATGTAACCCTTCCCACTTAGAGTGGATGAATGTAATTGATGTTGAAATGTGAGATGTTACTTTGTAATTGGAAGTTGTAATTGAATTGAGAAATGTATTCTCTGTTTTACCTTGGGAAAATAATGTAATTGATATCCATACTTGTAATTTTGAAATTTGAAATCAAATCAAATTGGAAAGGAGTTCGGTTGTAAAGCTATTTGACCTCTCAATAAAGGATGGCATTGATTCTTTTAATTCTATTGGAATGTGCATACTGGATTGTATTGAATGTTTTGAATTACATTTGTTGTTTGAAATGGTATCCCTGTAAAAAAAAATGTGTGAAGAATAAACGATAACATTTTGTTTCCTTGTTTTATTGTCAAATTTAGATATCAAAATGGTGCCATGTACTTTAAGTAATAAATTATAGCAATAGGATGTTACAGATCAGAAATGAAAATGCTTCCACTTTGGAAATTGTAAATTGACCTTTAAATTGTTAGTAATTGAATTCTGTTTTCTTTGGAATTTGGCACTGGAATTAATTCATTAAATGCACAGTTCAGATTCATAACTAAAATTAAGGAACGAGATAAGAAAATTTAGATGTATTAAGGTTTATAAACCTTGTGGAAATGCAACAATTAAAATGATCATCAAGAACTGCATCAAACTAGATTTTGAACTTGCATAATAGATTTCCTATCAAAAGATGCAAAATATATCAATTACAACCCAATACATAATTTGAACCTAGAAAAAACTCTTTAACACACCCATGATCATCCCTCCATGTTCAATTTACATGTTGAGGAGAAAGGGAATCAAAATTGAACGAAACTTGCAAGTTGAAAAAAAACTGCCAGTTTTAAAATTATAATTCTCTGCAGATCAATTTCTTAAAATTGACCCTTGAAACTTTACCAAATTCCAAAATTGATGATTTCTGTGCAAAGAGGACTTTGAGATATTTCCATAAAGTCCTCGTTTTCCTAAAATGGAGCTTCCTATCAAAATTTATGGCCATTTGAAGTTTTACTTCAAAATGACCATCCCAAACAAAAAAATAATAATAATTCGACCTTAGAAAAATTTAAATTTTGAACTTTGGAAAAATTTCCTAAAAATTTCCTCGGCTCAGACTACCAATCACGTGTTGACACGTGTGTGGAGGAATGAGGAGGATTTAGAATTGAAAACTTAACTTTTTACACTTTTGGAAAAACTTCACTTTTTCTTCCGCCGGCCCTCGGCCAATCACAAAGCGCCACGTGGCCATTTGAGCAAGTGCGGGGGCATGGAGGAAAATTTTCCTTTGGAAATAGAGACTTTGGTTTTGGGAAAAAAATTTCAAAATTTTCCCCACGACCCGCTCTCCCACATCAATCACGTGATGACACGTGGCATTTGGGAAAATTTTCCCAGTTTTCTCCCTATCCCCGCGGACCTCCAAGGGAAAATTTTCCCCTAAAACTCCACCCGGCCATAACTTGAGTTTTACAAGGAGTTAGGAGGACTTCTTTATATGGTTGGAAAGGTGAGGAAATTTCCTATCCAATGAGCCTAGTTTAGGAAAGTTTTGATAATTCTAAGTGTGTGAGAAATCTAGTTGAAGTTCAGGGCTTGATAGAGAGCAGGCCTGGCGATAAATTTCTCCCCGAACCTTAATAAAACTTGTAACCTCCAAATTGGAACCTAATAAACTTGTTATAAGATAAAAAATAGAAATCTTGTGTTTGGTTAATCAGAAATTATTCGGAACCTATTTAGTTTCAAACTAGTGTCTTACAACTTGGTTATAGACTCTTCCTATAAAAAAAAAAAATTATTCTATAATTTTCCTAATTTGTTTCTTGGTCTCAAGTGGTAGTTGAAGCGGGCATCACAAAGTGTGTGTGGACGTGTGCGTCTATGTGTGCATGTGGGTCTATGTGTGTGTGTTTTCATCTACATGTGCATGTGTGTGTGCATGCATGTGTGCGTGTTGGTGTGTGTGTGACTATGCAAGCGTGTGCGTGTGCATGTGTGAGTGAGAGTGTGCGTGTGTATGTGTGAGCATGTGCATGTGTGCGTGTGTGTGTGCATGTGCATGTGTGTGTGCGTGTGCATGTATTTGTGCCTTTGATTGTGCATGTGCATGTGCATGTGCTTGTGCATGTGCCTATGTGTGCGTGTGCATGTGCGTGTGCGTGTACATGTGCATATGTGTTCGTCTATGTAATGTCCGCTTTAACTACCACTTAAGACCAAGAAATAAACTAGGAAAATTATGGAATAATTTTTTTGTAAGAAGGGTCTACAAACAAGTAGCAAGACACTAGTTTGAAACTAAATAGGTTCCGAACAAATTTTGATTAACCAAACACAAGATTTCCATTTTTATCTTATAACAAGTTTACAAGGTTCCAATTTGGAGGTTACAAGTTTTACTAAGGTTCAAGGAGAAATTTATCCCTAGGCCTGCTCTCTATCAAGCCCTAAACTTCAACTAGTTTTTTTAACACACTTAGATTTATCAAAAATTTCCTAAACTAGGGTCATTGGATAGGAAATTTCCTTACCTTTCCAACCATATAAATAAGTCCTCCTAACTCCTTGTAGAACTCAATTTATGGTCTGGGCGGAGTTTTAGGGGAAAATTTTCCCTGGGAGGTCCGTGGGGTTAGGGAGAAAATTAGGAAAAAAATTTCAAATGCCATGTGTCATCACGTGATTCATTCGGGATGGCAGGTCATGGAGGAAAAAACATGAAATTTTTCCCAAAATAAGTTTTCAATTTTCTAAAGGAAAATTTTCATTTGTGCCTCAAGCACTTCCCAAAAAATTGCCACATGGCGCTTTGTGATTGGTCATGGCCGGCGGAGGAAATTTAGATTTTTCACCCAAGGGCTAAAAGGTTAAAAGAATTGCATGGACCTGTACACCCATGGGGACATGTGTCAACACCCCATTGGCTGCGGGATGTGGGTCGGCAGATGGAGGAAAAGTGAAATTTTTCCAAAAGTGCAAAATGTTAAGTTTTCAATTCTAAATCCTCGGGCCCTCCTTGCCACGTGCAAGACATGATTGGTGCGGGGCCATGGGGTTGCGGGAGAAAACTAAAAATTTTCCAAAGGAAAAAAAGGTTAAGTTTTTCCGTTTTGATCCGTGCAACCCCTACGTGCGTCGCGCATGTGATTGGTTGGGGGTCAGTGGGGTTACTGTGGAAAATTGGGAGAATTTTCCCAAGGCAAGATTTTCAAAATTTTAAGTTTTTATTAAGGGCCCAACCCTCCAAGGTGCCACATGGAAACTTCTGATAGGATGAGAGGGTGGTGGGGCCGCAGAAATTTTTAGGAAATTTTTCCAAAGTTCAAAATTTAAATTTTTCTAAGGTCGAATTATTTCATTTTTGGTTTGGGATGGCCATTTTGAAGTAAAACTTCAAATGGCCATAACTTTGATAGGAAGCTCCATTTTTGGCAAACGAGGACTTTCCGGAAATCTCTCGGAGTCCTCTTTGTATAGAAAACATCAATTTTAGAATTTGGTAAAGTTTTGAGGGTCAATTTTAAGAAATCAATCTGCAGGGTTTATAATTTTAAAACTGACAATTTTCAAACTTGCAAATTTGATAAAATTTGAACTCTTCTTCCACTCAACATGTCAAACAGACATGGAGGATCAACTTAGGGAAGAATTAGAATGTTTTAGTGAGGTCAATTTTCAATTATTCAAGTTGTATTTTTCTCCAATAAGAGACAGAAAATGACTTAAGAAGGGAATTAATTTAAAATTGGAATGGTTAAATTGTTTCTCCGAGTTCTCTTTGTCAACCTGGGTTTAAATAGGTCCTAGCATATTAATTTATAATCTTTTGAAGTTGATTAGGAAGTATAAATGTGAACTGTTCTTTTATTAAAAAGTGAATTTTCGTGAAATTAAACTTCAAAAAAAGTGAATTGTTCCTTTTAAATTGACTTAACAATTTGTCATTTGAATGTGCATAAGAATTCTAACTTAATCACTTAAAATACTTCTTAAATCATCCATCCAATTCTAAATGAAACTACATACCAAATTTCATTTTTACTATGCATCATGTAAAGAGACAACATTGGCTTTCATTCCACATGCATCTTTTAACATTCCAAAACAAAGGTTCTTATTTATTTTATTTTTCAAAACAAAATTTCTTTCAAGGACAACAATACAAATCCAGAATACATTGCCATATAAAATTTAAAAGAATCATTTCCAACACTTTATTGATAGTTCAAATAACTTACAACTGATTTCCTTTTCAATTTGATTTCAATTTGTCCAATACATAGTATGAAACATCTTTGACATTTTATTTCCAAGTAAAACAAGGAATATAATTATTCTTTACATTTCTCAATTAAATTACAACTTCCATTACAATGCCATCATTTCACATTGAAATATATATACACTCATCCACTCGAAGTGGGATAGGTTACATTCAAATCTACTCAAGGAGATGACTGTCAAACTGTGGAATTCTTCCCAAACAACAGCATGTTGTTTTCTTCTTCCTTCATCCTTCTTTTGATCACAACAAGGAAGGGGGAAAGGAAAATGCTCTCCACCCAACCAAGACATCCAATGGGAAAAAGAGAAGCCATCTTTCCCCATTGGCCCCCGAGCCCCAACCATATTGGAATGGAACATGAAAAACAACACATGGCAACATAGCTTCTTCACATATAACATACATTCACATGCAAAAGGAAATGCACAAACAAAAAGATGTAGTTCTCAACTACAACAACCAATTTCAATCAAAACAAAGGCTCCTTCTCCAAGCAAGCAAGCCAAGCAAGAGCAAGAACTATGGAGGTCTCCTTATGCCTCCCAAGTTGAATTTTAGGCATCCACCAAAAGTAAACCACCAAAATCATAGCAATCCCATAAACATTATACCTCCTCAACCCCTCCTTATCCCTCCTCCAAATTTATCCCTATATACCTCCCCAAAGTAGGAAATGCAAGCAATTTCCTTTCCTAGGTGGATCCCAAACCAACATTCCTTCCTAAACAAATAACAATGGTAGATCCCTTATCCCTCCTCTGATAAACCTCATAGTCTTCTCTCCACACCATGCCCTAAGAATTCTACCCATCCCTCTAAGAATTGCAAACACAAACACATTCAAAATTCATGCTAAAAGAGGGAAAAACAGAAATTTTAAAAAAGTGAGAGCCTACCTCTCCATAATGGAGACTTGCTTCCAAAACAGTAGTCTTTATTTCACCAAAAACCAGTCCCAAATCAGCAAGGTAAATGTATGCACAAGAAAATCCACTTCTTCCACCAAGAAAGCTCCAAAATGCAAGAGAAATTTTGACCCAAGAGTGAAATCTCCAACCTTCAACAACCTCAAAATGAGGAGGAATTCAAATTTTAAAGGAGAGGATGGAGGAGGATGATGTGGATTCCAAGTGGGATGCCACATCATTTTTCCTCATCCCAAAAAGAACTCACATCAAATGCAAATACATCATAATAAATGTGAAAGATGAAATTACTTACATACACAAACTCAACCCATACCCAAAAGGAAAATGCATTTAAAATTTTTAAGACAAGTGCAATCACTTCATTCATAAAATCATGTCAAAACATAATAAAATAAGTTGTTTTTGACTCTAAAATTATAATCATGGTTGGTGGAGGTTTTTGAGAGGTGTGGGATAAGTTTAACTTGTCCTGAAGCCTCCAAATTTGTCCTTCAAGGCCAAATTCGAATTTCAAAGTGGAAGGAGTGTTTGACCTTCCAAAATCAGCCTTACAACCTCTTACAAATTCTTACACAACCCATACTTGGTAACTTACACACTCTTCTAAAATGCATTAACTTCTATGACATTTATTTATGACAGCCTTTTGACATAAGATTTATTTAATTACCATAAGGTTATAAAAATATCTATATATCAAATTTCATTTTCAACCAAACAAAAAAATTTAATTTCACGCTCCACATCCCATTTAATTTAATTAAATTTTAACTATAAGTCTCCCACATAATACTATCATATTTAAATAATTAAAATAAAATCACATTACAAAATAAAATACACACAACAATAAATAAAAAGGGCACACATAATAACCACACACATATGCCCCAAGGTCACACTAATGGAAATCCTAACACAACATAACACATCAATCAAACACAGTTGCCATGGTGACCCTTGTTGATTTCACACTGAATTCCAATATGGTTAGTCTCCAGTCCCCCGACATTGTTGTGATTTTAACCTGCAAAATGCAAAATACCTCCTTCGGCCTCGTGGCCATATCAGAACATCCAAATGATATAAGCAACATACAATTATTAAATCCAAATCACAACATTATCAAGAATTTAACATTTATCATTTAAATTCAATTTGTAACTATATCATCATCCAATAGATTTCTATACTAGAGCTATTCATAATATCAATGTCACATGTCTAAAATCAACATCAATAATCTGTCCATGTCAACTAGTATATCATCATCCACATAATAATAATAATGTCTCAATGATCCTCAAGCATAATAACTGAATCTAGATCAATATTAATCCATAGTCTAACATCTAACCATCATACTAATCAAAACATAATAGTGTCCATAATAATCCCTGATACATCATACTACATCAAAACATAATAATATCCAAAATATGATCAATAGTGTCAGGATCAGTATCTCAACAGTGTCAAAGGAGAGTGGGCACTACAATCTGCGTGTGTTTGTGAGCGTCTGCATGTGCATGTTTGTGTGTGTGTACATGTGCATGTGCATATGTGTGCTTATATGGTGTGTGTGTGTGTGCATGCATTAGCATGTGTGTGCAGTGCTGTGTGTGTGTGTGTGTTTACGTGCGTGTGTGCGTGTGCTTGTGCGTGTGCATGTGTGTGTGTGTGTGTGCGTGTGCGTGTGCATGTGTGTGTGCGTGTGCTTGTGCATGTGCGTGTGCGTGTGCATGTATGTGTGTGTGTGTGTGCGTGTGCGTGTGTGTGTGTGTGCATGTGTATTTGTGTGCGTGTGCATGTGAGCGTCTGCGTGTGCATGTTTGTGTGTGTGTTCGTGTGCGTGTGCATGTGCGTGCGTGTGTTGGTGTGTGTGTGTGCACGCATAAGCATGTGTGCGTGTGTGCATGCGTGTTCATGTGCGTGTGTGTGTGCATGTGCTCGTGTGCGTGTTTGTGCGTGTGCATGTGCGTTTGTATTTACGTGTGTGTGTGCATGTGCGTGTGTGTGCTTATGCTCGTGAGTGTGCGTGTGTGTGTGTGTGTGCGTGCGTGTGCATGTGCGTGTGCGTGTGTGTGTGTGTGCATGTGCAAGTGTGTACGTGTGCAAGTGTGTGTGTGTGTATGCGTGTGCGAGCGTTTCATGTGTGTATGCATATGTGAGTGTGTGTGTGTGTGTGTGAGTATTTGCATGTGTATGTGTGAGTGTGTGTGCATGTCAATATGCATGTGTGTGTGTGTGTGTGCATGTGCGCGTGTGTTTGTGGATATGTGCGTGTGCATGTGTGAGAGAGAGAGTGTGTGTGTTTGTGTGTGTGTGTGCATGCCCATGTGTGTGTGTGAATGTGCCTATGTGTTTGCGTGTGCATGTGGGTATGTGTGTGCATGTGTGTGTGCGTGTGCATGTGCGTGTGCTTGTAAGTGTGTGTGCACGTGTATGTCCATTGTGCGTGTGCAAAGTGTGTGTGTGTGTGCCTCCTGCGTGTGCGTGCGTGTGTGTGTGTGTGTGTGAGTGTGCGTGTATGTGTGCATGTTCGTGTGCGTGTGCTGTGTGCAAGCGTGTACGTGTCCATGTGTGAGTGAGTGTGTGCGTGTGTATGTGTGAGCATGTGCATGTGTGTGTGTGTGTGTCCATTTGCATATGCGTGTGTGCGCGTGTGTGTGTGTGTGTGTCCATGTGCATGTGCGTGTGTATGTGCATGTGTGTGTGTGCGCATGTGCATGTATGTGTGCGTCCACGTGTGGGTGTGCTGTGCGTGCTGTGTATGCGTATGAGTGTGTGTGTGTTTGCGTGTGCATGTGCATCTACGTGTCCTGTGTTCATGTGTGTGTGCATGTGAACATCTACATGTTTGTGTGTGTGTTCTTATGCATGTGCATGTTTGTGTGTGTTCAGTATGCGTGTGCATGTGCTTTTGCGTGCGCATGTGGGTGTGTGTGTCCTGCATGCATAAAAGTGTGTGTGTGTGTGTGTGTGCGCGCACGTGTGCATGTGTATGTGTGAGTGTGTGTACATGTGCGTTTACGTGTGCATGTGTGTGTGTGCATGTGCATGTGTGTGTGCTCGTGCGCATGTGCATGTGTGTGTGTATGTGTGTATGTGCATGTGCGTGTGTGTGTGCATGTGTGTATGCTTGTGCATGTGCTTGTGCTTGTGCATGTGCGTGTGCGTGTGCGAGCGTGAGCATGTGCATTGCATGCAGTAATCATGTGCATATGTGTTACCATTTACATCCGAGTATCCTGCATTTGTGTGTGTGTTCGTGTGTGTGTGCATGTGTGTGTGCGTGCGTGTGTGTGTGTGTGTGTGTGTGTATGTGTGTGCATGTGTGTGTGTGTGTGTGCGCGCATGTGCATGTGTGTCCGCTTGTAAATGTGTGTATGTGCGCGCGTCTGTGTGTGCCTGCGTGGTCCTGCATTTGTGTGTGTGCCTCTGTGTGTGCATGTGTGTGCATGTGTGCGTGTGCGTGTGCATATGTGTTTTCATGTGCGTGTGCTTGTGCAAGCCGCGTGCGTGTGGATGTGTGAGTGAGCATTTGCTTGTGTATGTGTGTGTGTGCGTGCGTGCGTGTGTGTGTGTGTGAGTGTGCATTCAGAGGTGCTGTGTGTGTGTGCATATGTGTGTGCGTGTGCATGTGTATGTTCACGTGTGTGTGTTTGCAGTGTGTGTCTCTGTGTGTGTGTGTGTGCCTATGTGTGTGCGTGCGAGTGTGCGTGTGTATGTGTATGTGTGAGTGAGCATGTGCGTGTGTATGTGTGAGCATGTGCATGTGTGTGTGTGCATGTATATGTGTGTGTGTATGCGTGTGTGTGTGCATGTGCATTGGCATCATGTGTGTGTGTGTGCATTTTGTGTGTGTGTGTGTGTGCATGTGCGTGTGTGTGTGCATGTGAGTGTGTATGTGCATGTGCGCGTGCATCCGTTTGGATGTGCATGTGTGTGCGTGTCCGTGTGTGTGCATGCATGTGCATGTGCGTGCTGGGTGTGCATGTGTGTGTGTGTGTGTTCATGTGTGTGTGCATGTGAGCGTCTCTGTGTGTTTGTGTGTGTGTTTGTGTGTGTGTGCATGTGCGTGTGCGTGTGCGTGTGTGGATATGTGTGCGGGTGGGTGTGCGTGTGTATGTGCATGTGTGTGTGTGCGCATGTGTATGTATGTGTACGTCTGCGTGTGGGTGTGTGTGTGCATGTGTGTATGCGTATGCGTGCGTGTGTGTGTGTGTGTTTGCGTGTGCATGTGCATCTATGTGTGTGTGTTCATGTGCGTGTGCATGTGAGCGTCTACATGTTTGTGTGTGTGTTCTTGTGCGTGTGCATGTTTGTGTGTGTGTTTGTGTGCGTGTGCAAGTGCATGTTGTTTTACGTGCGTGTGTGGGTGTGTGTGTCTACATGCATAACCGTGTGTGTGTGTGTGTGTGCGCAGCACGCGTGTGCGTGTGTATGTGTGAGTGTGTGTACGTGTGCATTTACGTGTGTGTGTGCATGTGTGTGTGCTCGTGAGCGTGTGCATGTTGTGTGTGTGCATGTGCGTGTGTGTGTGCATGTGCTTGTGTGTATGCTTGTGCATGTGCTTGTGTGTGTGCGTGTGCGTGTGCATTTGTGAGTAAGCATGTGCATGTTTATGTGTTCTTGTTTGCGTCTGAGCATCTGCATTCGTGTGTGTGTTCGTGTGCGTGTGAGTGTGTGTGTGTGTGTATGTGTGTGCATGTGTCCGTGTGTGTGTGTGCTTGTGCATATGTGCATGTGTTTTCGTGTGTGTGTGCGTGTGAGCGTCTGCATGTGCGTGTTTGTGTGTGTGTTCATGTGCGTGTGCATATGCGTGATTATGTGGGTGTGTGTGTGTGTGTGTGCACATAAGCTTGTGTGTGTACTCGTGCGTGTGCGTGTGCATGTGTGTGTGCGTGTGCTTGTGCGTTTGTATGTGCATGTGCGTAAGGGTGTGCGTGTGCGTGTGCAAGTGTGTGTGTCCCTGCGTGTGCTCTTGCGTGTGCGTGTGCGTGCGTGTGTACATGTGCTTGTTTTTGTTTGTATGTGCGTGTGCGTAAGGGTGTGCACGTGTGTGTGCATGTGTGTGTGTGTGCGCGCACGTGTGTGTGTGTGTGTGTGTGTGTGTGTGTGTGTGTGTGTGTGGGTGTGTTTGTGTGTGTGTTCGTGTGCGTGTGTGTGTCAAAGCATATATGTGGTCATGTGTGTGTGTGTGTGTTCGTGCATGCGTTTGCATGTGCGTGTGTGTGTGCGTATGCATGTGAGTGAGTGCGTGTGTGTTGTGTGTGTGTGTGTGCATCCATAAGCATGTGTGTGTGTGCGTGTGCATGTGTGTGTTCATGTACGTGTGCATGTGCGTGTGCTAATGTACGTGTGTGTGTGCGTGTGCGTGTGCTTGTGCTCGTGAGTGTGTGTGCATGTGCGTGTGCATGTGTGTGTGTGTGTGTGTGTGTGTGTGTGTGTGTGTGTGTGTGTGACTATGCAAGTGTGTACGTGTGCGAGCGTGCGTGTGTATGTGTGAGTGTGTGTGCATGTGCATGTGTGTGTGTGTGTGTGTGTGCGTGTGCATGTGTGTGATGTGTGTGCGTGCGTGTGGGTGTGCGTGTGTGTGTGTGCATATGTGTGCGTGTGTGCATGTTTCGTGTGTGTGCGTGTGTGTGTGCCTTTGATTGTGCATGTGCATGTGTGTTTGTGTGTGTGTGCGTGTGAGCGTCTGCATGTGCGTGTTTGTGTGTCCGTGTCGTGTGCGTGTGCATATGCGTGATTATGTGGGGTGTGTGTGTGTGTGCACATAACCTTGTGTGCGTGTGCGTGCGTGTGTGCGTGTGCTTGTGCGTTTGTATGTGCGTGTGCGTGAAGGGTGTGCACATGCGTGTGCGTGTGTGTGTGTGTGTGTGTGTGTGCTCAGACGTGTGCGTGTGAGTGCATGTGTCCAGTGTGCTCGTGTGTTTGTATATGCGTGTGCGTAATGGTGTGCGCGTGCGTGTGCATGTGTGTGTGTGTGTGTGTGTGTGCGTGCGCGTGTGTGTGTGTGTGTTCGTGTGCGTGTGTGTGTCAAAGATCTGTGTAGGCATGTTTGTGTGTGTGTTCATGTGCGTGTGTGTGTGCATATGCATGTGAGTGCGTGTGTTGGTGTGTGTGTGTGTGTGTGTGTGTGCATGCATAAGCATGTGTGTGTGTGTGTGCGTGTGCGTGTGTGTGTTCATGTGCGTGTGCATATGCGTGTGCTCATGTGCGTGTGTGTGCGTGTCCATGTACGTGTGCGTGTGCGTGTGCGTGTGTGTGCATGTGCAAGTGTGTACGTGTGCAAGCGTGTGTGTGTATGCGTGTGTGAGCATTTGCGTGTGTATGCATATGTGAGTGTGTGTGTGTGTGAGCATTTGCATGTGTATGTGTGAGTGTGTGTGTGCATGTCAATATGCATGTGCGTGTGTGTGTGTGTGTGCGCGTGTGTTTGTGGATATGTGCGTGTGCATCCGTGTGTGAGAGAGAGTGTGTGTGTTTGTGTGTGTGTGTGCATGCCCATGTGTGTGTGAATGTGCCCGTGTGTTTGCGTGTGCATGTGGGTATGTGTGTGCATGTGTGTGTGTGCGTGTGCATGTGCGTGTGCTTGTAAGTGTGTGTGCACGTGTATGTCTATTTGTGCGTGTGCGTCGTGTGTGTGTGTGCCTGTGCATGTGCGTGTGTGTGTACGTGTGAGTGTGCGTGTGTGTGTGTGTGTCTGCAAGCGTGTGTGTGTCCATGTGTGAGTGAGTGTGTGCGTGTGTGTTTGTGTGAGCATGTGCATGTGTGTGTGTGTGCATTTGCATAAGCGTGTGTGTGTGTGTGTGTGTGTGTGTCCATGTGCATGTGCGTGTGTATGTGCATGTGTGTGTGTGCGCATGTGCATGTATGTGTACGTCTGCGTGTGGGTGTGCATGTGCGTACAGTGTATGCGTATGAGTGTGTGTGTGTGTTTGCGTGTGCATGTGCATCTACGTGTGCATGTGTGTTCATGTGTGTGTGCCGCAGCATGTGCGCGCAGGCGCAGGGCGAAATGAGCATGTGCATTAGCAATGTACTGAACGAAGCACACTG
>CM031234.1:1026499096-1026504096 GCA_018340775.1 Taxus wallichiana var. yunnanensis | reverse complement strand
ACATACACGCACACCACACGCATTTGACACACGCACACGTGCAAGCATGCCATTAACATTGCACGCACACACACACAGGGCACGCACACGCATGCACACACGCACACATGTGAGGCACACGCACACACAAGCACATGCACATGCACACACACACGCACATGCACACACACACATATACATGACACACTCACACGCACACACACGCACACGTCTACTACGCGCCTTGCACACGCACACACACATCGCACACACACACACACACGCACAATGTTCTATGAGTTGCACACACAGATGCACACACACACTAATCACAGCTAAGTGAAGAGGAAGCACAACGTGACATGCACCTTTGTTCCACACACACGTTGGGCACACACACACACACGTTGCACACACACACACACAGCACAAGCGCACGCACATTGCGTTCAGGTCACTTGTGTACCCGCACACGCACACGCACACACTCACATGCACACACGATGCACATGCACACACACGCACACGAGCACATCACGCACACGCACACTGCATACACACACACACATGCACACACACATACGGAATGCACACATACATCGCACACTGCACTACACACATCTACACACGGGCATACATGATACGACAGTATATTGGGGTTCATTTATGCACATGCGCACGCACACATTCACTATCGAGGCACACAACACATGCAGACACTCCGCATTGTGCGTATAAGCACACACACGTGCACACACACACACACACACACTCACATGCACACTTAGCACACGCACACTACACACACATGCACAGCACACGCACACACTTTGCACATGCACATGACATAGGCACACACATGCATCTACGCACACTGCACACGCTATTACACTGCATGCACACACACGCATTATTCGTCCTGCACGCACAGTACATGACATGCGCATACACGCGGACATAGAACACACGCTATTACGAGGACTACACAAGACACTCATGCACATGAACAAGCACATAGCACATGCATTATACACACACACGATGCTTACATAGAGCACACTGTGACACATGCGCACATACATCACGCACGATGCACACACACACGCACACACACGCATTATGTGGACACACACAGTGCACATTTCGCGAACAGCACGCCATGTACATGCACACACGCACAGTGCACACGACACACACATTTGCACACACGCACACGCACAGCGCACAAACACACACACATACAATACGCACAGCACACCTGCCACACACACATTACATAAAGCACACACACACACATGCACTGCGCACACATTTATCACATGCACCATACACACACGCACACGCACACACACACACACACACATGCACACGCACACGCACACGCACACGGAGACACGCACATGCACACACACGCACGCACATGCACATGCACACGCACATGCAGCCTAGACATATGCACACGAATACACACTGCACACACACACGACACTGCTGCACACTTTACAGCATACACACGCACACGCACACAGACACACACGACGCACACATGCACATGCGCACATGCACACTTTCAAGCACATGCACGCACACTAACTACGCATAAACACACACATACTTAGACACGCACATTACGCACACGCACACACACACACACACACGCATACACAACACACACACACGCACACGCACACACAGCGCACACTTCGCACGCACACACACACACACAGAGATGCGCCACACGCACACGCACACACAGCACACACACACGCACACACGCACATGCACACGCATACAATGCACACAGACGCACATGCACACGCACATGAACACACACACACATGTGTACATGGCACACACACGCATAGTATGCCGCATATGCACAAGCACACACCATGCACACAGCATACAATGCACACGCAGGCCGCACATGGCACGCACACACACAGCATGCACACACACACACACACACACACACACCATGCGCACACAACACATGTGCACACTACATGCACACACAGGTACATACACACAGAAACACGCGTGACGCACAGAACACACACACACACACGCACACGCACAGTGCACATGCACATGCATACGCACACATAGTGAGGTACATGCACACATGTGCACATGCAAATGCACATAGCACATGCACACGCACGCATACACACAAACGCACACACACACAAAGGCACACACATACACACCCACATGCATGCACGCGCACACGGACACTTACAAGTACACACACGCACACGCACACGCACACCCACAAACACACACACACGCACATACACATGCACACTCGCATACACACACACGCACATGCACACGCACACACACACACACAGATGCACACACGTTAAAGGCAAACATACATGCAAACGCACACAGACCCACACGACACACACAGGCTTGCATGCACACGCACACGCACACTTAAGACACACTGTACACGCACACACAGACCCACACGAACACATTCAGACACACACACGCGCATTTATTAATACATGCACACGTAATGTACACACGCACACACACTCCTATGCACACACGCATACACTCGACATGCCTACACACGCACGGGGCACACACGCACACGCACACACACATCGCACAGCACACGCACACGCTATACACATGTGCACACACACACGCACACACACACGTCACATTGACGCACATACACGCACACGCACAGACATACATACACACGCACATAGCACACACTTTAAGACTTTAGCATAATGCACACACACATGCACATGCAGCACATGAACACACACACGCACAGGCACAGGCACATGCACATGCACACGCACACGTACATGCACATACACAAGCACACGTACATGCACATGCACAGAAAACGCACATTGCACACACAGACACATGCACATGCACACGCACACACACACCTACACTCCACACACCCACGATGCACACACACACACACACACACACACACACACACACACACACACACAAACACACAGGAACACATGCACATGCACACACAAAGGCACATATACATGCACTCGGCATGCACATTACTCTACGACACATACTGTAGTGCACACACACACACACACACACACACACACACACACACACAGCACGTGGCTACAAACACACACAGATGCCACACGCGCACGCGCACGCGCACACATAGTGCACACGCACACATGCACATAGCAACACGCACATATGCACATGCACAGCACACATGGCACATGCACATGCACCACATGCATATGGATGCACACATGCACACGCACACACACACACGCACATGTACATGCACACAAACATGCACATGCTACATGAACACACACACACACAAATACAGGCACATGCGCTACTGCACACACACCACTTACACGCACACATAGTACGCATATGCGCAGCAGCACACCCATAAGCACACACATGCATACGCACATGTACACGCATATTAAACACATATATTCTCGCACATGCGCGCGCACACACACACACACACACACACACACACAAATGCACGCACGCACGCACGCACACTTACATGCAAGCACACCTTCACATCGCACACACTCACATGCACACAGCTACGATGCACACGCACACTGACACTCATACTGGACGCACACATGCACATGCACATACACGCACGCACATGATACTCATGCACATGCACACACACAAACACACACACAACATAGACACACACGCACAGTGCACACGTTTTAAAGCATGTGCACACACACACGCATCACGCAACACATGAACACACACACGACAGCACATACGCACATGCACACGCATATGTACATGCACATTGCACAAGCACACGTTACATGCACATACATAGTGCAAACGTACATGCACATGCATAGTGCACATGCGCATGCACACGCACACACACACACCCACACCCACACACCCACATGCACACACACACACACACACACACACACACAAGCACATGCACATGCACACACGCAGAGCACGATATACTTGCACAGCCACATGCACATGCTCACACACACACACACACACACACACACACACACATATCACATAGAAGCAACACACACTGTAAGGTGCACACACGCGCACGCGCACGCATAGGATGTACAAGCATACGCACACGTGCATGCATGCTACATGCACACACACATGTACACGCACACCTGATGCTACGCGCATGGACGCACATTACGCACATGCGCGTACACATGCACATGTACATGCACACAAACACGCATATGCGCGCCCACACACACACACACACAGCATATGCACATGCACACATGATATGCACATAACACCACGCACACATAGTACGCACATGCGGCACACACACTTCACAAGCACACACACATGCACACGCACATGCACACACAAAGACACATATACTCACACAGCGTGCGCGCACACATGCACACACACACACACACACACACGCACACGCACACATGCACACACATGCACACATACGCACATGCACATGTACAAGCACACGCACACGCGCACAGACACTCACATGCACACACACATGCACACGCACACCGACACGCACATGGACGCACACATACACACACGCACATGTACATGCACATGAACATGCACATGCACACACACACACACACACACACACATGTGAGGCACACGCGATACAGCACACATACGCACACATGCACATGCACACACACACGCATACGCACACACATGTACATGCACACACACACATGCACAGGCACACGTGACACGCACTTACAAGCACACACATGGTTACGTACACATACAAAGATACACATGCATGCATACTTTAAAGCACATGCACACACACGCACATACATGACACCGCACACGCACATGTGGATGCACACATGCATGCACATACACAGAGCCACACATGTACATGCATGAACACATGCACACACATTACACACACACACACATAGATGCACACGCATACGACACATGCACACACATGCAGGCACATATACTTACGACACACACATGCACATGCA
>CM031234.1:1026328529-1026491496 GCA_018340775.1 Taxus wallichiana var. yunnanensis | reverse complement strand
CACCATCACCAATGATTAAACAAGAATCATGTTTGTCCCCATCACTCTTTTATCTTCTCTTAAATATGTGTACCACGGTATACACATGGCATGATTCTCATGGAAACTTTTCATCTACTTGTTAGATGAGATCCCATGATCATTTCACCTTTCCTTCTAAACAAGAATCCAATTCTTTACCTTAGTCTTTTCCAAGACTTAAAAGTCCTCACGTGGGATCCAATTCCTTGAGTAAAACTTCCAACAAAAAGATGACTCCCTCAAAAGGAAATCTTTATCTCTATCTCATTGTTATCAATAGCTGCTCCCTCGAAGGACAATTATGTAAAGCTATTTCAAAAAAAAGAAACAAAAGAAAGAGGATCCAAAGCTTCTCGTATCGATTAGCTTCACGAAGACCTTAAGGAGTTAATTTTCTCATCTCGTATAGACTTCCCACATCAATTAGTCTATCTAAAAAATAAGTCAAAATTACATTTCACCCTCTTTTCACCCTCTCGCCCTTTGCACTTTCATTTCCTACCACCTCAAGGGACCTACTGAAACTGAAACATTTGGTGATCATGTGACTACTCTTCACCTTTAGAATACTCCATCATGTAATGTCTTTAGGGTCTTACGTTCTTCATCCTATCTAAGGTATGACCCACCCGTTATGATCCTTGCCAATCAGGTGGCTTTCTTACCTCCTCTTATCTCTGAACCTTCTTCGTTACGTATTGATTATCTTATCTAGGACTAGATCCTCGACACTTATCTTTGGGTAATAAATTTTCCTCTTTTGCCATAACCAACTCAACATCACCCATACCAATGTGCCCACAATTCACCCATACCTAAAAATAACTAGACTCAATCATGCCTATAACCTACCAACTCATACTCATACCTCCTCACCTTCTTCCCTAGCTTATGGGAGAACTACATCGGTCTGAGGTACCTTTTCTCTGAGACTATGTAGGCAGCACTCCGAGGGCATGGGGCCCTTGGAGGTTAGCTCGCCACTCTCTACCCTAACCAATTCACCTTTCATTTTCCTAAATCACAATCTACCCTTGTTAGATTTCTTTTTATATCAATAATTGGGAATTAAAACAAACAAACAACAAATTGCTTTCCAAATTTTTATCATCATACATACATACATTCATTATGTCTACCATTTCTTTACCATTATCATGCATATTACTATAAAACATCTCAAACATGACCCATATCATCATTAATTACACAAATTAATGAATTACAAATTCAACCAATTTTGACTCAATCCATGCCTAACACACCTATCATGACTCCATCCATGCCTATAACTTGACTCCACCATGCCTAACACACCTATCATGACTCCATCCATGCCTAAAACCTAACTCGATCCATGCCTACACTACTTGGTTTCCATCACATATACAAATCAAAATAGAAAGATAACCACAAATACACATAATGACCATAATCATCATCATCTCTATAAATAAAAACATCCAAACATGTGTATCCATATACATAAATCTCAAATATATTCAAGATGCGAGTGGTGTATATAAAAAAATCTCTCAAAAATCTCATATACAGCCTCACCATCTTTGGCACACAGGCCGGTATATATCAAAATGAATAAAATACATCAAAATGGAGGGATGTGCATCCGTCATCATCCTGTCAGACATCCTCCATATCTGTCTCACTTGATCCCTCTCCTGCCTCTGCCATCACCCAATCAACCTCCTCACCTCCAACTAATCGAATCACTCAATCCACTCTTGTGGACCTGCCTATCCACTGCCAATCACCCACTACACCGCTTGCCAACTTAGCTCTCTGTTCCACATAGATGCTTTCCACTTTTCTCTCTCTCACTTGTCATTTTCCCCAATTAGGTAAAAGACAAATGATTTGAAAAATATGGAATTTTTTTATAACCTACCCGACTTGACCGGTGACGGTTTTACCTTAACCAACATCGGTCCTGTGCCCTAGCTTACCATGGTCGGTCCATTACGACCAACATCGTGCCTTCAAACCATCATCAGTTTACCTGCTTAGTATTTTTCCTACCCCCTACCTCCAATTTTTGACCTAAATCCTTTTTACCTCACCCACACCTCACTTGGACACTTCATTTTATATTTTTGACCTTATCATTGACCCCCTCACCTCGTCCTCGGTCGTGGACTCTTATTTTTCCCATCCTCAGCCCTACCCATGCTATGACCTAGATACTTGGACCTAGACCATTTCTAGTGACCTCGTGATCTCATGTGCTCGCTATACCTTGTGGCAACATTACTTGTGTTGATAGACATCTTGAACTTACCTTGCCTCCTACCATGACCGTTTATCATGACCCAACCCTTGGTATACTAGAACATAAATAAACATTCCCGCACTGACTCCGCATCATGTTTCCCGACCATATCCTATACATTGGATACCGAATCACCTCAACCTTGTTTAGATAAACCTATCGACCTTGGAAAATTTAGATTTTACTCGCTCTTCAACCTAGTACCGTGTTATATTTTATACGTGCGTGTGTGTGTTAGATTGTTACTACCTTTGACCCTAACCCATTACTTGGATTACTCAGTATACCTTTTTCCTTTTTTACCCCTGTTGCCCACCTTCTTCTTCATCACATTCACATTTTTATCAAACCACTCACTGATTCTGCCTTTTGCCTCATTAGTTCCTAGTTTGAGGGGGATCACCTTCACCCACACATGTGCAACCACATCTTATTTTTGTCAGTGTCGCTTACCAATACAAGCTATGAAACAAAATGGGGCAAAATATAGACACTAAAATTAGGTCACACTCCCCTAGGTCCCCTAAAAAATAACCAACTCAAACATACTCACCTAACCATGACCCCTTTCACCCCACTCTAATATTAATTTAATTAATTTAATTAAATTAATCCATGTCCTCACAATATTCATTATTTAAAATATCCTAATTGGATAATGCCCACACCACCACCTCACCCTAAGACCTATTCTTAGTATGTTGCCATAACTAACTAAGACCTACCTAAACCCTAAAAATCAAATCCTACACTCCCTCTAACCACATTCCCGCCTGTTAGAAAGGAAGATTCCATTCTAATCTATGGAAGAAAATGAATGAGATCCCAAAAATCAAGAGGATCTACCTAGTTTAGTAAACCTAGGGAATCCCACCCTAACCGATGCCGGTTACCCTAAACCATTTCCAAATAACCCGGAACCACCGTAGGTTACCATTTAATCTCTAAAATAACATTATTTCAAGTTTGACACATCTTCTGAGAGCAAGAGACAAAACTAGAGCTACATGCAAGTAGAACTAGAATTTTTACACACATCAGAGCATCCACAACTAGCACTAGAAGCAATCATAAAGCCATTCGCCTTCACGGGAGCATCCGAGGAAGCACCAACACCCCACCAAGTTCCTTCCATTTTATCACCTACTATTACTAACTAGACAACAAACTCCTACAACAATAAGTGTTTTGTTAATCAACACTTGTTCATTGTCATTTTGGTAGACTCTTTTACCTCAGTTATTGGTTTCTACTCCCATTCCCATTCCCCCACCATTTATCTCCATGCAAACTTGACCATTCCTTCACCCACTCCATTGAACTGTTCATACCTAGATTTTAATTACCCCTGAGTATACCTAAGACCCACACAGACCTTTCCATAGCCCTCTCCATTTCCATTTAGTTTTGGATATGCCCTCACATCAAGTTTTTATTAAGCTTCATGTACCTCTCATTATTGGTTTCTACTCCCATTCCCATTCCCCCACCATTTACCTCCATGAAAACTTGACCATTCCTTCACCCACTCCATTTAACTATTCATAATCATATTTTAATTACCCCGATTATACATAATACCCACACAGACCTTATCCATATCCCTCTCCATTTCCATTTAGTTTTGGATCTTCCCTCACATCAAGTTTTTATCAAGCTTCATGTACCCCGACCATATTGATGTCGGTTACCCACAACCATTACTAGTTAACCTAAACCGACACCGGTCATACCAGACCGACATCGGTCTCTATGTTTTTACCCTCAGACCAAGAACAAAGCTTAAAACCTCCACCAAATACCCAAAACAACGCAGAACTAGACCCTGACTAGTATCAGTACTCTAACAGAGACCTTGACCTTCAGATTCAGTCATAGCTTAGCCTATTGTGAATGAATTTTCTTATTGTAGATGAATGAGATACCTAAATCATTTTAAATATAGTAGGATTTCATTTATTATTAGCATTGAGTTGTTTTAAATAGTGGATTGACAACCATCTAGGGAGTATCACACTTCCCGGATCTAGCATACGCTAGGTATTCCACTGCATATACTATTTAAATTTTATTTGGTGGTCTTGTTTTCTATTTCAGGTAGTTCCTCCTAGCCAAAAGGAAGATCTCACGATCAGCTATGGATCAATAAGTCATACGTGTGCAACCTACAACCAAAATTTTAATAGGTATTCCTCCTAGCCCTTTACCCTTATTTGTTTTGTCAATATTCAAAGAAATGCTCTAGAATCAGGTGAAACAATTGAAGCCATGGATGCTAAAAATCTCAATCTTATAGATCCTAAAGTATTTCTATCGAGAATATTCCATTCTTCATCAATCATCTTCGTAGGTCTATACTTTTCATCCAACGATAAGTATAGATCTCTTTGATACAAATAATTATCAATCTGCATCTTCCATAATTGATCATTTCGCCATCAAACTTCTCTACCTTGTATTTTTGTTCTTCTTCCAGTTTTGTAGCTCCCACTCAATTAGAAAAACCTCTTTGAGTAAATCATCAACATCTAAAACCCTCAAACAAATCTCTAATACCATTTGTTGGGGTTAGCACAAGGTTGTACATATAATACATCAGATCTAAGCATACATGCAATAAAAACATATATTCTACCAGAAGAAATATACAAAACAAGAGATATAAATCAACACCATATTTAACTTGGTCCACCCACTGTAGGCTACATCCACCAATAAACAACCCAATCTATTATCCAAAACTTTCATAAATACAATGAATATTTATAATCTTCCACACCACTCACGATGTATAATACTTTATTTCTCTCAAGATTCTCCTTCTTCTCCAATAATTATCTCTCTCACAATTATTTTCACAACAATCATTAACTCTCTCAATTCCTTTCTTATAAACCATAGCTTTCATGTTTATATAGGCATATACAAAATTAGGGCACTTAGCCATGCAACTACAATCAATAGATCTACTTTGATACTAAAATTAGATCTAATTCCCGTGAGTTAAATAAAACACTCACACATAGGTAACCAACATCAGTTAGCCCTAACCAATGTCGGTTCCTACTTGCTTGACCGATGTCAGTCATAGATGAAAAATTTTGGTCCCTTCATAACTGATGTCAGTTATTATGCTTTCTAGCAAGTTTAATATAACATGCTAAATTGAAGTAATTTAGCTCTACAACTCAACACATTTGTCATGTATCAATTTTTGGAACATTAATGCATTATTCTATTTATAAATATTTAATTGTAAATTAATTAGATCAAAATAATATCCTATTACAAACCCTTACATAATCTTTGTTGTTTACTTTCTATAACATAATTTAATTAGGGTGTAAATTTTTTTATGAATTTTTGAATTAAATATATTTTTAAAAATATAATATCCCTATGGTTTCAATGGTTTCATTCACCACATGTTTTCTATACATGCCCTTTTAACATAAGAATCAATTTAATCATCAACCTATTGAGTTTAATGGGCTTTCTCCTCCTACAAATAAGCATCATACATTCATGGCCTCTTATCTACCCCATGTTTTCATAATCTCTTATATATTGGATCGTAATCTGCATGATATTAATTTGAATGAAATGGAAACAAATATTGAAAATTATTTCGATAATGATCGTAAAGAAGATGAAAATGCAAACCAAGAGTAATTCAAACTAGTATCTAATTTTTGTTCTCAGATCCATGAAAATTATCATCATATTAAGCATCTCATCCACATTCTTATGATTACTGAAAAAATTATTATTATGACTCTAATGAGTGGTCCCTAGTTGTACCACTTCATCCTCTATCTTCTAGTGTGAACACAACTACTATTCTTGCATCTATGGTGCATATTTCATTAGGGAAACCTAATCCTCCAATTTATAATGTTGTTATTTCTATCCCTATGACCACTAATGTTCCTACATCTCCTATTTATACTCATAGTGTCTCACATACGTCTTATTCTAATCCCTAGGCTCTCAAATCCCATGTTCATAATTAATGTAAGCTAAAATTCTACCATTACAATAAGGTGCATTTTCTTCCTCTCATGTTATGGATTTTACTTGAGCTATTTCATAACCCACTTGCACTCAAAATGGATTCCTACACTTTTCCTACCATTTATATTTCTCATAAGATTCCTATCTATGATGAAAATGGTGATCCTAAATAGCACTTTTATACATTTCATGTTTTATGCTTGGATTTTTCTTCAAATTATACATTACTTACCAAAATATTCCCTTAGAGACTCACATATTTTTCCCTATAATGGTTTTACGATTTACCCATGCATTTTCTTAAAAATTTCACTTTTTTGGCTAGTAAATTTCTTGAAGCATTCTTTATCAATATTTGAGACAAATTATCTTATGCTCAAAATGGATAGAATTCGGAAAGGTTCTAATAATCCCACTAGTTAATTTTGTGCTCGTGTATTAGTTAACTATGCTAGTACAATTGAAACTAACACCTAATAGTTCACAAAAAAGATAACTAAACATAAACCATCATGATAAGAGATTAAGGAGACTAAACATCATCAAGATGCATGTAACTTTGAATAAAACCAAACTAACTTACTAAGATTAATCTCTAATTTTTGAATGCTAAACTAGAAATGAACCTATGTAGATCGTTAGCAATCAAAATATGATTGTTTGTTTGATCTCAAGGTTTTGAGAATGGAGTCTCCTCAAACATGGCTATAAGACCATTTTGATTCTCTACATATTACCCAAGCTTGAGTTAATTGATGCACTAAGAAGATGATAGCTTAAAAATAATGGAGTATGATCAAGATGAAAATTCCTATAGTTTATGTTATATGCATGCAAAGGTGTAAGAAGAAAGGTAGGAGGGTTATTTATATAACCCTCTAGTTTGAAATAGCTTTGCATCCTATTGTATGTGGGATAATAACAAATCTAGGTTAGTTATGGATAAGCATACTTTTGAATGGTTAAGTTTTCTTTAGGGGAGTTTAATTTATCATTAGTGATTCATAGGAGTTGAGGGGGGTATATTAATTAATCAAGAATGATTAATTAATAGGTAGGTGTAAGATCATAAAATCTTTTAGAGGAGATTTAGCATGATCTAGGCTATGAGAGGATTTTAATCCAATAAATGAAAATTTATGTATTTAATAGAAAATAGAGTAATTAATTAGGAATAATTAATTAATCCAGATAGAAATGAACACTAATTAACAGAAGGTTGTTAATCGGTGTCATGAGCGATAAGAGGTTTAATTAATTAGTGCAATGTAAGTAATTAATGGTGATCGAAGAGAAATGGTGCATTATTGACGATATGTCGTCAATTTGCAATAAAGATGGTAATTAGTGCAATTTAAGTATTTAAATTGCTTGATCCAAATTATGGGTGTCTATATTTTCCCTCTTTGGGGTGGCATAAGTGATGCCACTTCAAAGATAGTGTTATCCAAAATTCACCCCCTAGGGTAAATTTGATAACATGCATCAGAATACTCAAGTCCTAGGCAAATAGATTGATTCAAGGCAAAAAATCATGTTTCTAGGGTCCCCTCGGATTTTTTCTAACTCTCCTGTCCAAGAAGAAAGGAGAAAGTTCTAAAAAAGGGTGAAAAAGTTGCAAAAACAAGCTTGGGCCAGAAAAAATCATGAAAATTGGCTAAGTCCTCGCCCAGCAAAGCACTTGGGGGTTGGGCCATAGGGATGCGCGGACGCGAAAGGGCGAACCGGCCAAGGTAAAAGCAAAATCAACTAACTATTGTGCAGATAAGGTTGGGACATCCAGGCCGTAAGGACACGAAGGACGTGAAAAGGTGAAGCGGCCACGAAGAGGGACAAGGAAGCCCATTTTGGGTGGTTCGGAAGAATCTATCCTAGACAGTCCGGGACAGTCGGGCTAAGTACGCGGCGGACGCGGGGAGCCGAAAGAGCCGAGAGCCAATCAAATCATGCCACATGTCTTTGCCTCAAAGAGGGACAGGGAAGCCCAAATCAGGTGGATCGAGGAATTTGTCCCAAACATTCAGACAACCGGGCCAAAGGGACCCGAAAAGCGGCAGCCTACGAGACGAATCAGGAAATGCCACGTGTCACAAGGGAAAACGTCCAAAATTTCAAAGGGCAAGGTTTGAAGCGTTGGCCCGAGCCAATTAAAAGAGGACAAGTGTCCTAAGGAGAAGGGGAGTGTGGAGCTTGGGGAGGAATTAGAAATTTTGGAAAAAGTTTTGGCTAAAAACTAAAAGATAAAGGATGACCCCGTGCCCCTGTCCTCCAACCAGATCATGCCACGTGTCCCAAGTGGCGGGGACACGGGAAAAAATGGGTAATTTTCCCATAATTACAAAAAGTCAAAACTTTCAAGGAAAACCCAAGGGTAAGGGAAGGAGAGAGAATTTCTCATCCAATCAGCGCTCGACACGTGTCATCCAGGTGGCAGAGCGCGGGAAAAATTTTCAAAACCCATTCTTGCCTGTTTTGTGCCCTAAATCTTTAGATTGCCATATCTTTCGATCCAAAGCTCAGATTTACACGTTCTTTATATCATTGGAAAGCTTATAAAATTCTCTACATGATTCCAAGGTCAATCTTGAATTTTGGTTTAGTTTGGAGAGAGAAAGTTAAGAAACGGATCTGACACGTGTTCATGGCCAGAAGTGACATTTCAGCGACCAAATTTAATACAGAATGGGTCGCATTCTCCTCCAATTTGGTCAAAAATGGTAGGGTATGGGTTTTTAAGGTCCTCCATGCTGATTTAATGCATTTTTAGTCAATGAGGAATGGGTTCCCATGTTTTGTACGTTTTCTCTCTCCTGGGCTCGACCCATGCAATGTAAAAGCTAGATTTGGCTCATTTCTAAGTAGGGAAATACTTTTGGCATAAATCTTCTCCTTTCACCTCCAAAGCAAGTGATTGTTGCAAGAATCGACCTCTTCAAAGATCAGAATAACAGTTTTTCACCTCTCTCGAGGTTGTAATGCGATGGTTTTGACATTCGAAATGATAATGCAAGCTTTGTGAATGGTTTCATCCTTTGTTTGTATTATTTGCTTCATTTCGCATCCTAACTTATACCTTATCGGCTGTGTATGTTTCATGTTGCAATATTTAGTTTGTGTCTATTTGCATGAAAAAAATATTCACCACTCCTTTTGGTGCATCACCATCTTTAGTTAATTTCAATTTTTGCACTTCTATCCTGTCTCCTTGCAATTTAGAATAGGATTAAGATCTGAACCTCTGTAGTTGTGCAAGCATTAGATCTAATCAGAGGAGTTTGAGGAACCAACCTCTAATCTGGAGATTCCTCTCTTAGTTTCACAAGTCCCACACTTGGAGAGAGGTTTCCATGTTTTGTAATCACACTCGATGCCTGAAACATCAACCTAGAAGCCTGATGTGTGTCCAGGGGTGCTGTGATTATGTAACAATAGTTTTGGCACACCAGGTGGGACACTAGAGGTCTCATTTGTATTGCAGCAAGGTTGATGTGCATCTGCTGCAATTTTCTTGCTTGAGAAGAGCTATTATTTGCATATCTGGCGACTCCAAGGGGAAGAATCAACTGGTTTCAGCAAAGTGCAGGGCCTGAAAACTCATGATAAGAGTCACCACAAGGTCAAGAGTTGGAGAAGAAGTGATGTTTGAATACCTACAATTATCTCCGAGAAGAAGGAAAAGAGGAATAAGGATTCAAAGGTCTCCATCTCCACCAAATAGAACTCTCTCAACTCCTCCACTGTTAGGCCTTACATTCACCAACAAGGGTTTTAAGACCAATTAGAATGGCACAAAAAAAAACCCCTATGTAAACTTCACAGGAAGTAGCCCACTTTCCCTCAATGCACAACATCCAATTCCTATTGCAGCCTTGAAGAACATTCCATACTTCACTGGAGAAAATCAGACTACTCCAGGTGATCATGTTAAAGATATTGCTAACCTTTGTGCAATCCATGAAATCAATGAAATGCAAGTGGCTATCAAGTTGCTGGCATCTTCATTTAAGGGTAAAGCATTGCAATGGTTTAGGAGCCTTGGAGCTAGTTCTATCACAAATTGGAATCAACTGTGTATAGCACTTCATGAGCAATTTGGAGAAAAGGGAGACAACTTGTCTCTTTTGGAGCAGCTGACAACCATCAAGAGAGCTCCCAATGAGCAGCTGACCAATTTCAACTTCTAGATTTCAAAAGACTTGGGAGAGAATTCCGGTGGTGGTCAAAGCCAATGTGAAGGTGCTTTTCTCTACTATCTCAAAGCTCTAAATTTTGATATTTCTATGTTGATTCAGTCCATGGGAGGCATAACTATCCCTATGGCTTATAGCATTGCCATTAGGGCTGAAAATTGTTTGATCCAAGCTGGAAAACTTGCCCCTAGACCTCCCATGCCACTTTTTCCAAGTTTAGAGAGTCCAAACACCAATCAAGCACCTAATTTGGCTCCTTCTCCCACCCCTAGAAATTAGAGTTCAAATGAAGCTTCCACTTCATCTCCAAGTGCCCCAAATGAGCTTCAAGAAGTCATGAAGCAATTGCAAAACCTAGGCAATGAGCTGGTTACTCTCAAAAGGCAGCAGGCCCAAGGTTTTAGACCTTCTTATCAACCCCAAGCTCAGCCTAACAGACAGCCATACCAACCAAAAATACCACCTAATCCAGTTGCAAATATGAATCAAACAAGGCCTCCTAGCCAATAGACCATTTCAGCCCTATAACCCCAATGCCATATCTGCCTCTAAGGCATTGGTGCCAACACAAAACAACATTGCTCAGGAGTATGACTGGTGTTTTCCATGCAATGAGCCTCATAACCAATCCATGTGCTTCAATGGTGCTTTGAATCAAGTATTAATGGTGACAACTACTGGTGTGGAGGGTGAGGGAAGTCAAGGAAACAACAAACAACAAGAAGCATTCCAATAGCAATCAGCCCCAAATGACACCACATTAGTAAATTGGCAAGTAGAGGATTTTTGTGACATGAACCGTGGTAGTTTCTCAAGGTGTTGCAGCCAACACAAGGTCAAAAGGACGAATTTGGGTGAAGAACAGCCATTAGCCCCAACCAATCTACAACCTCCCATGGCTCCACAAATGGTTGGCAAGCAAAATCCAATTTCAAATGCACAAGGACAGCCGAGAACAGCTCCTAGACCAACTCAAATACCAGTTATTGCTGCCCACATGCAAGGAGTGAATGTACAAGCAAAGGGACAGCAGAGGGATACTTCATCTCCATTCAGTATCATTGATCAGATGAAGAAGACAAACGTTAATATATCAATGTGGGAATCCTTATCTATCCTAGGCCAAAAGATCTCGCTGCAAGCTACCATGAAGGATCAGCCAACTTCAAATCAGCAAGTTCAGTGCAAGACAAAGTGCTTACAAATGCTGCCTGACTGAGGAAAATCATGGAGGACAAAGCAAGGTAAAATGTTGAAGCCCCCTCCTTTCTATGTTTCATTAATCATTGAAATCAGCTAGTGCACAATTGCATGATAGACTCAGGGGCAAGTAGCTCAGTAATGCCTAAAAAATAGCTGATCAACTAGGGCTCCAATATGAAACAACATCCAAAGGGGTAGTGCAGGCTAGATGGGACAACAAAGAGTAACAGGATTGGAGTGATTAGAAACTTGAGTCTTACCTTGCATGCATGTCCAAATGTTGTTGTTTTACAAGATGTATCGATCATAGACCTTCCACCACTCTTTGCCCTATACTTGTCAAGGGACTTCACACCAAGATTGGGGGATATTTTTCTCGTTGATTGGTCACACATGTTGTTCGTAACGAGGTATGGAACTAAGGTTACAATCAGGTTGGAACCTATTGCAAACTTCCATATTGAGCCTTACGCTCCAAGTCGATCAATGCCAATTGTTCAAGATTTGATCAAGAAGACCACCCAAGCTCGATGAAGGCGACACTAAGGTTGGAAGCATCCTGGATCTAACTCTTGATGAATGGGAAAACAAGGTACATGCATTTGATCCTTATCAAGAAGTGGAAGAATTTGAGCTAGGGGTCTATTGCATACATGAAGAAAAAAACCTATTCCTAGCATCACCAAGCCACACCACAAAGATGACAATGAGGTATGGCAGCTATTTTTTGATGGATCAAGGAGTAGGTAAGGTGCGGGAGGTGGAGCCATGCTTGTTTCACCTCAAGGAATAAAGTACTATTCAGCTTTTAGATTTCAGTTTGCATGCTCCAACAACATTGTTGAATATGAAGCCTTGGTGCAAGGGATACATTGGGAAATAAAGAAGAAAATAAATAACTTGCAAGTATTTGGGGACAAAGTGAGTTGATTGTAAATTAGGTCAAGGGACAAAGATGCTTCCAAGAATGATCTACTCAGTGCTACAAGAAGAACAGGTGTGGGACCTCATGGAAGATTTTGAGGGTTTTGGCATCAAATCCATTCCTAGGAAAGAGAATCAAGCTACCGACAAAGCTTGCAGCAGAAGAGGGGCAGCCTTTGACATTGTGGAAATCATTCAACAAGACAAGGTACAGCCAAAAATCCACGTGATTGTGAGGCCTTCAAAGCAGGATAACAATGTTAGTTGGTAAGTATTTGAGAATGACCAGTAAATCATCCATTTCTTGCAAGAAGAAGCTGAGTTCTCATCCAAGAATCAAGAAAAGTTGGAACAGCAATATGGTGACCAAGTGGTACAGCTGAGAACTAACAAGCTGCCCAAGGGACTTATCACTTTGGAGTCCATTTTTAACCCCAATGATCAGTTTAGAAAGGAGAAAGCAAACATTCAGGTCAAGAGAGAGGATTCAGTATCCATCTTGGTAGAAGAGAACAAACCATTGCAAATTGGAAAGATGACAACTAAACAAGAAAGGTATGAGTTCATACAGCTGTGTCAAGAGTTCCCTAACGTGTTTGCTTGGAGCTATGAAGACTTGAAAGGTTTCAATCCCAACTTAGCTCAACATACCATCGAATTGGATCCAAATACTAAGCCTGTCAGGTAGAAACAAAGACCAGTCAATCCACACATGGAGCCTCTCATGAGGAAAGAATTGGACAAGTTGATTGAGTCAAGGATCATATTCCCAATCAAGCATTCTAGTTGGGTTGCCAACTTAGTTCCAGTCAGAAAGAAGAGTGGAGAGATCAGACTATGTGTTGACTTCAGAGACTTGAATAGAGCCTCTCTCAAGGACCACTACCCACTCCCTCCCATGGAGCAAATCTTGCAAGTGGTGGCTGGCTCTGAGAGGTTTTCACTACTTGATGGCTACTCAGGCTACAATCAAACTATGGTGAAGGAAGAGGACCAGTTCAAGATATCCTTCACAACCAAATGGGGAACTTTTGCATACAGGAAAATGCCATTTGGGTTGTCCAACGCTGGTGCTACCTTCCAAAGGGTAATGGACATGGTGTTCAAAGGTTAGATTAACAATGTGGTGCTGATTTACCTTGATGATATCACTATTTTTTCCAAAAATGTAGCAGACCACCTCTCTCATTTGAGGTAAGTCTTCACAAGGTGCAAGAGATTTGGAGTGTCTTTGAATCCTAAGAAGTGCATCTTTCTTGCACATGAAGGAAAACTCCTTGGCCATATTGTCTCCAAAGAAGGATTAGCAATTGATCCAGAGAGGGTTGAAGCCATAAGAGCACTACCATTGCCAAGCCACAAGAAAGCCCTTCAGAGTTTCTTGGGAAGGATAAACTTTGTTTGGAGGTTTGTCCTAGATTTTGCAGCCCTTGTCAAGCCCATCACCAAAATGTTAAAGAAGAGCATGGCTTTCAAGTGGACAGCAGAAGGCAAGGGGAGTTTTGAAGCAATCAAAGAAGCTATCTCTCAAGCACCAACTCTCATCAACCTGGACTTCTCCAAGGATTTCATCCTCTATGCATTTGGAGGTAATGACACTATTTTTGCCATTTTGGTACAACAGAACAAGGATAATGATGAGCAGCCAATTTCCTTCTTCAGCCAGAGCCTAGATGACTATGAGGTGAGGTACTCTTTTATTGAGAAGCATGTACTTGCAGTAATCAGAAGCTTGAAGAAATTCAAGCATTTAGTCTCAAACAACAAGGTCCAGTTGCTGGTCTCACATGTTGGGGTTAAGGACTTCCTCCTCAACAAGGATTTGAATGAGAAAAGGGTAGGTTGGATCACCCGTGTCATGGAGTATGACATTGAGATCAAGATCACCAAGCTGGTAAGAGGGAAAGGATTGTGTGAGCAGCTGGTTTTGGGGAAGCAAAAAGAAGTATGCAATGAAGAAGAGGTTGTTTTGACAGTCCAGGACAGCCATGAGCCAAGTGGCAATCAAGAAGAAGACAATGCTGCCCCCAGAGATGAACAAGACCCAAAGGAGACACTTTAGATTGTAGGTTGTCTCGTATGCCATTGTTGATGGATTTTCGTACAAGAAAGATGTGAATGGAGTGCTGTTGAGATGCATTAGCACAAATTAGATTCAAAGGGTGTTGGAAGAGTTCCATGGTGGACCAGCTGGTGGCCATTTTGCACCAAGAGTGACAGCTCTAAAAATCATGAAGGCTGGTTATTATTGGCCTAAAATCTTCAGTGATTGCTATTCATGGATCAAGAGGTGTAATAATTGTGCATTCTTCACGAAAAAGAGAGACTTGCTGCCCTTCCATTACATCCAATCTCAGTTGACCAGCCATTCATGTAATGGGGTTTGGACTTCATTGGAGTCATTAATCCCAATTCAAGCCAAGGGCACAAATGGATTTTGACAGCCACAAACTACTTCACCAAATGGACAGAAGCAGTAGCACTCAAAGAGGAAAATGAGTCTAGCATCTTAGACTTTTATGAGGGGATAACAACCAGATTTGGTGTACCTGCTACAATAATCTCTGATAATGCATTGGCATTCATTGGATCTAAGGTGACTGAGTGGGCTGTCAAGAACGGTATTTACCTAAGCACTTCATCAAACTATTACCCTCAAGGTAATGGCCAGTGAGTCTATAAACAAGAACTTGTTGAGGATCATTAGGAGGACTCTTGATGAGAATCAGAGGTCTTGGCATACCAAACTGAAATCAGCCTTATGGGCTGATAGGATAACTCCCAAAAGATCCATAGGTAACTCTCCATTCAAACTTGTCTATGGAAGAGAGGAAATCTTGCCCATGTCACTTGAGTTTCCAACATTGGAACTCATGAAGCAGCTGGAGTTGCTAGAGTTTAAGCCCATGGAGGTGAGGTATGTAGAGTTGATGGAGCTGCAAGAGATCAAAAATTAGGCATCCCAAGCAATGGGAAAGGATCAAGCATTGATCAAAAATACCTTTGATAGGAAGGCCAAGGATAGATCTTTTCAGGTTGGAAATCTAGTGTTGAAATGGGATGTGGATAGAGTAAAACCGGGACGACATTCAAAATTTGATAACCTTTGGAGTGGCCCATACATGGTCACGAAGTGCAAGAATAGTAATGCTTTCTAATTGGCCTCATTGGATGGTGAAGAACTGCAGATTCCAGTCAATGGAATCTATCTCAAGCATTGCTTCTAGAGGGAAATTCACTACTTTGTAAATATTAGATTAGATTTTCATTCCTCCAAGTGCTTGTGCACATTGTTTTGCTGTAGGTTAGTTTTGTTTTCCCTAAGTGCTTTAGCACAGCTTACTATCCATGGAGATGTTTTGTAGCCCTTTCTCCCCTTAGGAGATATTCCATCTTCCTCCTTATACATTCTAAGTCAGTTGGGGTTCTAGACAGAATATCTGATGACTCCATGCCCAATGGATCGCTTTGCTTGTGCAATTGGTATCTTCTACCTAGTAGATAGGTAACCCCGCTGAGTCACCAAATTGTTATCCAAAATTCACCCCCCAAGGTAAATTTGATAACATGCATCAGAATACTCAAGTCCCAGAAAATAGATTGATTCAAGGCAAAAAATCATGTTTCTAGGGTCCCCTCGGATTTTTTCTAACTCTCCTATCCAAGAAGAAAGGAGCAAGTTCTAAAAAGGGTGAAAAAGTTACAAAAAACAAGCTTGGGCCAGAAAAATCATGAAAATTGGCTAAGTCCTGGCCTGTGCAAAGACTTGGGATAGTTGGGCCATGGGGACGCGCGGGACATGAAAGGGCGAACCGGCCGAAGGTAAAAGCAAAATTGACTAACTGTTGTGTAGATAAGGTTGGGACATCTGGGACGTAAGGACGCGAAGGACGCAAAAAGGTGAAGTGGCCGCTAAGAGGGACAAGGAAGCCCATTTCGGTGGTTCGGAAGAATCTGTCCCAGACAGTTTAGGACAATCAGGCCAGAAGTACGCGGCGGACGTGGGGAGCCAAAAGAGCCGAGAGCCAATCAAATCACGCCACGTGTCTTCACCTCAAAGAGGGACAGGGAAGCCCGAATCGGGTGGATCGGAGGAATTTTTCCTAGATAGTTTGGGACAACCGGCCAAAGGGACGCGAGGGACGCGAAAAGCCGGTAGGCCCACGTAGACGAATCAGGAAACGCCACGTGTCACAAGGGAAAACGTCCAAAATTTCAAAGGGCAAGGTTTGAAGCGTTGGCCCGAGCCAATAAAAAGAGGACACGTGTCCTAAGGAGAAGGGGAGTGTAGAGCTCGGGGAGGAATTAGAGAATTTGGCAAAAGTTTTGGCCAAAAACTAAAAGGTAAAGGATGACCCCGCGCCCCTATCCTCCAACCAGATCATGCCACATGTCCCAAGTGGTAGGGACGCGGGGAAAATGGGAAATTTTCCAAAAATTACAAAAATTCAAAACTTTCAAGGAAAACCCACGAGTAAGGGAAGGAGAGAGAATTGCTCATCCAATCAGCGCCCGACACGTGTCGTCCAGTGGCGAGCGGGGAAAAAATTTCAAAACCCATTTTTGCCTGATTTTGTGCCCTAAATCTTCATATCACCATATCTTTCGATCCAGAGCTCAGATTTGCACGTTCTTTATATCATTGGAAAGATTATAAAATTCTCTACATGATTCCAGGGTCAATCTTGAATTTTGGTGTAGTCTAGAGAGAGAAAGTTAAGAAACGGCTCTGACGCGTGTTCATGGCCAGAAGTGACATTTCAGTGACCAAATTTAATACGTGAATGGGTCGCATTCTCCTCCAATTTGGTCAAAAATGGCAGGGTATGGGTTTGTAAGGTCCTCCATGTTGATTTAATGCATTTGCATTCAATGAGTAATGGGTTCCCACATTTTGTACATTTTCTCCCTCTGGACTTGACCCATGCAATGTAAAAGCCGATTTGGCTCATTTCTAAGTAGGGAAATACTTTTGGCATAGAAATCTTCTTCTTTCACCTCCAAAGTAAGTGATTGTTGCAAGAATCAGACCTCTTCAAAGATCAGAATAGGTTTTATACCTCTCTCGAGGTTGTAATGCAAGTGGTTTTGACATTCGAAAAATAATGCAAGCTTTGTGAATGGTTTCATCCTTTGTTTGTATTATTTGCTTCATTTCCGATCCTAAATTATACCTTACCACTGTATGTTTCATGTTGCAATCTTTGGTTTGTGTCTATTTGCATGACAAAAATATTCACCACTCCTTTTGGTGTATCACCATCTTTAGTTAGTTTCAATTTTGCACTTCTATCCCTGTCTCCTTGTAATTTAGAGTAGGATTAGGATCTCAACCTCTCGTAGTTGTGCAAGCATTAGATCTAATCGAGAGGAGTTTGACGAACCAGCCTCTAATCTAGAGATTCCTCTCTCGCCACAATTCCCACACTTGGAGAGAGGTTTCTATGCTTTGTGCAATCACACTCAATGCTCAAACATCAACCTAGAAGCCATGATGTGCGTCTAGGGGTGTTTTGATTTTGCAAACAATGATAGTAGACAAGTAAAAACACGTGAATTATGAAGAGATAAAAGAAAAATTAGTGGAGTGAAGGATGCCCCCTCGAGTGTCGATGGGGTGATGAAAGAGGTCAATCGACGATCAAAATTATGAAGGAAACAAATAGAATAATGAGGAGGAAGGATGCCCCAAGTGAATTGGAATAATAGTGTTGAGAGGAGATTGATATATAAAAGAAAAATGAATATGGAGAGTAAAGAAATAGCTTTCATCTCGTGTTTTTGAACAACTTTTTTCATTATATAATGATCTAAATCATCGGTCCTTATTAAAAAATATAAGTATATGAAAAAATTGTAGAATGACATAAAAAGCCATAATATGAAAAATGTCCATTTCTGAAAACACCAACTCAATGCAACATATAGAATGTAATTCAATATGAGAAAGTAAACAATATCATCTAACAGGGAAACAAGTGCAAACACACATACTCAAACCAAAATGGTCAAGAAATTTACACAAATGTTTTGTTATCAGCCGAGATCCCAAATGTTCATGATTAATGATAAGATTTTAAAGTGGTGCCCCAAGAAAAGAGATATGTGAGGGGGAAATGAAGGATACAGCGGTCCCTATGAAAAAATTGTTGTGCACCATGAAATAGTACCGTAACTCGTTGTGCCATGATAGTATAAACGAGCAAGCATGACAACTTTATTAATAAGAGGGTAAATTCAAATGATCCATGAGTCATTGTTTCATAAACAAGTGAAAATTCCAACAAGATATGATGTGAATACCATGTGTTTGATATGGGTTTTAATTGTGTACTAGATTTTTACCAATTTTTGCAAATTTTTAATTTTTACAAAAAAATTAGGATTTTGAAATATTTAGATTATTTTAGGATTTTGTGATATTTATAGAATGTTGTAGAAGAAATATAGGAGGGAAGATCACTTGAAAGCAAGAAAATTCCCTAGGGAGAAGAAATGGGTGCCATGTAGCAAAAATATGCCCGATGGGACGAAAACAATAAAAAAAGTGACTATTTATTAAAAATAAATATCGTGGCAAGGAATAGAAGATAATAGAATGATCATAGCGAGAAAATATTTTCCTTAACCATCGCAGTAGGTGAAAATGCACTGTAGAGGGGTAACAATGACCACATATACCCCTCCTAAGGGGGTAAATCATCACAAGTAGTTATTTGTTACTAAACTCTTGTTGTTTTTCTATTGAGTTTTACCCTAACCTTTGAGAGAGATGGTGCAAGTTTAGAGGCATAGAATACATGAAAAAACCATTCATTAGTACATGTGGTTGCACATCAATAGACCCTACATGATTACTTCATCCCTTCTCATCATTTTTAGCATTTAATAGCATTTAGTAGGGTTTTTAGGGGTCATGATGATGTATGCACGTGCCTTAGGGGTATGCATGTGTCATCAAATGTGTGAAGGTGTTAGGATAATGTATGCATGTGGGTGCATACGTGGAAAAATTGTATATGCCTAGGCACATGTTTATAGAGTCGTACAAGCATCAAGAAGGGTTAGAACAAATGCGTGTGGGTGCAAGTGCTAGGAAGGGCATGGATGCACTAGGGAAAAATAAAGAAAAATGGTTACATGCATATGCGCCATGATGGTCGTGAAAATGATGGGAAGGGGGCATGTGCATATTGAGGGCACATATGCAAGTAGGGATGCGTATGCATCCTTAGGGGTGTGCCTACATTAAAAATGTTTTTTGGAACACTTAGAAGAAAAAGGGAAAAAAATAGAAGAATAGGGATGAATAGGTAGAAATGTTAGATGGTGTTAGATAGAAGAAATCCTAATTAGTGTGTTTTTTTATCATGTAGATACAACTTACTTCCCTACATGTGAGAGAGTGACACGACTGGTTGGCTAATTTTGAGGTGACCTTATCACGATACGAGAAGGCTTATTTGGACATAACCCTATATATGACATGGCTTAGCTACATGGCGTATATGCCACATATCACTTTAGACCACAACCTTATAACATCCTTAGTTGAGAGGTGACATAGTGAGAACCATTGTTTTCGGCTCCCGACAGGGGAGATGACCATTACTCTCAAGGACGTGTGGAGGATCCTATGAATGTTGGTCATGGGGAGCTTAATAGAGTACAAGACTGATGCAACAAAACTCACAGAAAGTTTAATTGAGATCTTCGGTGTAGATGAGATACCTCGATGAGGTATGATAGTTTAGATGCATCAATGCTTCATCAATCCAAGGTTTTACCATGTTCCCATTTATCTCATGGTGCTTGTAAGTGACATTCTTCTTACTGAAAAGACAAGAACATCCTTTCCCCTAGGTCTGATTGGTGTGATCCGGGGGCTAATGAGAGGAGAGAGATACTATTGGGGTTAGTGTATTCTTGTGAATATTTGCTAGGACCTACACTTGATTACCTACCACCTTCAAAATATAGTGGAACCAGCTACATTATTATAGATATGAGCATGGGACCATATAGCCATTGGTCACCCCACATGAGTAGTACGGGTTTGAGCTCCAAATGAGCCCTCAATCACATGGGTGAAACCTACTTATATTGGTGGTCCTTTGATGATATTTAGTTGTAGATGATTGTATGTAGGTCATATAAACACGATCAATGGGACGAGAATATAGTTGAGCTCAATTTTGTTATGGTTGAGCATTTTATTATCAATGAACCATGGATACATCACTGAGTATTATAGGATTGATCAGGTTCAGCGGAAGTTTGGGGTAGTACAAGATGTTCCTAGCCCAAAGATGTGGTATGGGTGCCACTTGAGAAAGACCTTTTGCATTGGCCCTTTGATCAAGACACAATGGGCATGATATAGCTTTGACTAGATGGTTCCACTTATATGGTCCCTACTAAAATAGATCATGGATCCAAGGATGATGGTTGTATATGTTTCATGGTATGCCACCATTCTACCAAGGTGGCTCACTATTTCACGGAGTTGTATGGGACGCAGGAGTGCGGCCCCCACCAGAGCATGTGCCCCATAGAGGGAGAGGACAATGAAGGGTCTAAAATTACATGTGCTACATTTTCGAAAATGGTTACAAAAGTCCCCAATGATGATTCATGTCCTTTCAAAAGGTGTTCAGTTCCTAAACCCATTCACAATGTATATTTATAGCCTAGACATCCTTACTTAGATTTTCCATGCTTTCTTCCAACTTCCCTCTCATTTTTTTGTGCATGTTTTGGCCTTTAGTGTTAGGACTACCACCTAGGTAGGGCACGTGGACTACCACCACCCCCCGCAGGGGTGGTGGTCTCCTGCACTTTTTCTAGAACTCTTCATGTGATTTTAACACATGATTTCACTTAACTTGACTTCTAGGGTGCGTTTGTGAACCAAATTTCCTAAAAATAGTCTTGATTGCATGGTATTCCTTCCTCTTCTTCTATTTTAAATAGATTTAATTAGTTTGAACTACCTCTTCACCCAATGATTTGGAACTCCAAGGCTTCCTTGTGCATGAAGGCACATCCCAACCAATTCCTATATATTCAATGCTTGTATTCAAGAAAATGGCCTAAGAATTTTGTGTATCTTACATAGTATTGCTGACCACAATCCTATGGAAATTACATAGCCAAGCTCTATTCACTTGTGTTATCCCTCTTCCACTGCATTATTGCAACTAGACTACCTTCAAGTTTTCATTTCTCAAGTGTCTTCTCCTATTGTTTCCTTTGCATTCCCAATTCCTTGGACTCATATGGACACACAGAGAAAGAAAGGATAAACTAGGGGAAAATTCATCACACAACTGGATTTACCTCTTTTTTGAATTCCATGTTGGATTTGTTTTTTGATTTCCTTCATTGCTGCAATTTATCATTGTTACATCATATCAAATAGAGTAGAAATCAATTTCCTTTCATTTCAAGTAATTAGTTAATTTCCAAGAGGGTTTAAATCATTAATAACAGCTCCCGGTGATGGATCCTCTTCTTCCCATCCCTGTGGATCTGAAGGAGAGAATATATGTAGGAGGTTGTCTACATATCATAGATCATTTGGAAAAGTTCTTGTTTTAAGTTAGTTTAGTTTCAATACACTCAACATAGGTGAATAACCACACCGGTTATTTTTCTTGTTTAGTTTTAGTGTAGAAATATTTTAATTATTTAGAATAGAAGCAAATTGTTGTTTGTGATTGTAATATTTCAGTTTTTTGATTTGTTTAGATTAGTTTCCTTTCAAGTAGTAGCATAGATTGTTAGTTTCATCTTAGTTAATTTGGACACTTCAAACTAGATCAACACTTAGATCCAAGTTAGGAAAAAAACCATAGGGAATTTATGCTACCCATTCATAGCCTCTAAATCTCCCCTTTTCAACTCAGCTACTAGGAGATCACACTACCAGATCTTAGTCATTGATCCTCCTATAGTTAGCCACACACATTCAACATTGGTTTCTCTCGACACGACCTCGGGGGTTGAGTGCGGTTGAAGGTTGCATGTCAATTTTCATCCGTACAAATTGGTGAACCCGACATGAAGGATTAATTCCTTCTTGTTTCCTTTTCTTTCATTTCTATTACCTCACCTCTCCATTTCTTCCCTATTTTGTAGGTATTTTATACTTTCTAAAATATGTCTGGAAGAGAGTTTGGTGGGCCATTTGGATCTAATAGATATTACACCAACGTTCAACCACAACAATCCCCTTCTTTCAAGGTGGGGTGAAAATTACACAAGAAACATCCAAACCTCCCCTAGTTACACTTCAAAACCCCATTAGCTATGTAAGGATGGAGGAGGTTGATCAACCATTAAACATGCAATATGGTCAACCCAATGCAAACCATGTTGTTATCACAAATGGAATGTTCTTACCATAGAGTCTTATCAAGACCTCACATTTCCATGCAATCAATAAAGATGATATATTTACATGAATAGCTAATCCTCTTCATCATATAGATGAGTCTTTGGATAGAATGAAGGCTACAACCTCTAGATTTTGAATGCTATCCTAAGATTCTTACTTCTAGAGGAAGACAAGAATTATAACACTAAACAATTCATGACAGGTATCATGAGCCTACTCAATCAAACCCTACGCCACAAGGCACCCAAAAGGGACTCAATCCTCTCCCAATGATCTCATTTCTACTTTAGTAGGGAGGATTAGAGAACTAGAAAGTTCCCAGACTTCACAACCAACACATGCAGTAGGGAAGAACATGGGGTATCTAATTGAAACAAAGGATACATCCCTTCTAATGAGAAACCAACACAATATCATGTACAACAAGGTTATCTAGTTCATTCAAATCCAGGTGATCTTCTCACAGGGTTAGACACACTAGGGATGGGTCCTCATCCTTCTCAAGCTTATCCTATGCAAGGGATGGCTGGAAGTGCATTCTCGAATGCCACCACAATAGGCAATGTGACGTTCCCTAGTTTTATGCCCGCTAGTCCATATCCTAGTACTATCCCACCTTACATGCACATGTATTCAAAAACTCCCCAGATGGACCCATATACCATTCCTACTCCCTACATGCCATATCAAGGGACCCCATACATTCCCATCAATGCTTATAATGCAACTTATCCAACTCCTCCTCCTCCACCTCCTCATCAAGGATCTTCAATGGTGGAATCTTACGCAATGGGTACATACGCTGAGTACTTAAAGGAGCCTCTTGACTTCACCATATGTGGTGTCATGCTTCCACACCCATTGCCAGATCTTCCAAAATTTAAGGGAGAAGGAGACCCAAACGCTCATATCAAGGCCTATGCTACTATTATCAGGGAATTGCTTCCTTGGGATGTTGTAGTGGCTAAGATATTTCCAAAGACTCTCAAAGGAATCACATTGATTGGTATTACCATATTCTAAAGCTTCTATACATTCCTTTAAACAACTTGTTTCCAGTTCATCAAAGCATTTGACATGAACAAGTTACATATACATAGGATTAGGGAGTTCTTGCATATTAGACAAGAGAAAAATGAATCTTCCACCCATTTCATCCAAGAGATGGCACCAAGTTCTCTATTCCTCAAGTGCACCCAACATGGACCAGATGGAACTTTGATCTTTTCCTTCACTCACTCAATCGAGAGACTAGGGAGGAAGTCCAAAAGTTTCCTTTCCATAATTACAAGGAAGTATTGAAGGTGCACTTTGGATTGACCAAGCCACTATAGATAGTGGGCATAAGATCTATGGTCCCAATGGGAAATTGGTATCCCAAATCAAAAATAATAAAATTATCAAAAAATGGTGCCAAAACCAAGGACCTAAGGGTGTGAATCACAATCATGGTGCTACCACAAATAGTGCTATGATCAAGCTAAAAATGCTAGTTTTACAAAAATAAACAATAACAATAAAAAACAACTCAGGGAAATCAAAGAGGCCCTAACACTATGTCTTCTGTCAACACAGTTGATGTAAATCATCCCTCTCAAAAAAAAATCAAACCCAAGGCCCAAACTAATATCAAAACTCTGGCCAAGGGGCAACAAATCATGGTTATAACAACCAATTTCAAAACTACAACCAAGGTTATAATCAACAACAACAAAGATGCTTATCAAAGGCCAAGAGATTACAACCCTAACCTATATTGTGGTTTCCATAAGGTTCAAGGTCATGATGATAGGACTTTTCACATTGCAAAAAGTTTCTACAAAGACTTCCCAAAACCAAAGGCAACTCTTTGTAGACATGTTCCTAGCAAAAATCCTAAAACAAACCCCAAAGCCTAGTCATACCAGACTTGTCACACCTCAAAATGTGAACCCTAAACATCTTGGGATTCCCAAGTGAATCCTCAAAATATAAACAAGGGTATTCCTATAGAAAAATGATCATGAAGCCTCAACTTCTGACAACTCTCGGGTTTCTCCTAACCTTGGTTCAAATGATAATACAAAAATATTGGGGTTAGTTGAGCTAGAGGTCGAGCCAAAAATTAATGCAATAACTCGAAGAAGGAGTATATTTCACAACCCTACTCTCTCTTTCCTTTCCACATGATGATGTTCCTACAATCTCATAACCGTAGGAGCCTATGATTTAATATCAGGATTTGAACAAGACCTTTTCTCACATTTCATTTCTAGATTTGTTGAAGAATTCACCTACGCATCATTTTCGTGTTGCTCAATGCACTAGGTCTTAGTCATCTAATCCATGTTATGCCACCTCCTAGCACTCAAATAAATCATATTGACTTTGACATACATCCTCTAGGACAGAAAATGATAGGGATACTGGGTTTGTTTTTGATATAGACAAGATGCCATCTGACGCTGAAATTTCCCAAAGAGGTGATCCTGCCTTATTTTTACAAGTTTGGGTTTATAAAAATTACATTAAGAGAGCCATGATTGATGATGGGGCTGTTGTAAATGTGGTTCCCTTTCTCTTTCTTGTAGAAGTTGGGATATGGAGAGACAAATTGTTCCTCTACAAGAAACACGTTACGAGGGTATGATAGTCTTAAAGTGACCTCGATTGGAACCATAGTTCTTCCAGTCACGCTTGGTCCAAAAACCATCTTGATGGAGTTTTACATTATCGATAGGAAACAAGTTATAACATGATCCTTGGAGACCTTGGATTCATCAAATGAAGGCTATCCCTTCTACCTGTTCCAGGAGATTAGATTCCTCCATTTGGGGAAGGTCTTCATCACTCAAGGGGATCCTAAGCCCTTCGATATACACTTAGAAAAACCTCAAGAAGAAGAAAGGATTCCATACGAGTATGAAATTCCTACGAATCAATTAAACAAACCACCTCCATCAAAAGAGTTAGTCCCGATCACCCCGGGTGTGCCAAAGGCTGAAGTTGTTGACCCAAAAACATTTGAGGTGGAAAAAAAGATAAGGGTAAATCAATATCTATGGAAAAAATGTCCACTAAAACCACAATCATAAATTATGAAACTCTTAGAGAGTGATGATCTGATCTTCCTCCCATTTGAACCACAAGGGATGGGTAGTCTTCTTGGTTTATCATCTCTTCCCTCCGATGACCTAGGTCTAGGTGTGAACATGATAGAATTAACAAATGAAGAAGGGAAATTTGAGATTGAAAATGATGCCCATCAAAACCATCTCTGAGGGTTTTTCTATTCTAAACCCTATTTCAACCCATGTGCATCTAAAACTAAGCTTTTCATATCCATGGGGAAAGGCCTCATCATTCAAAAAGTGTCACAAGTAAACACAATTCTCTATATAGAAACAAGGATGCAAGCAACATAGTCATGCTCACCCACACACCATGTCTCAAGAATGTGACAAAGAGGTTCATGAATGCCTCTTTCAGACAAATGATTTTAATGATTGGACATATACACTTTTGGGCAAGGGTTGTAAGTTTAAACCCAAAATGGTAGGCCCTTTTCAAGAGAACAAAATTTTGAGGATCATGGTTCTCCACTTGTGTACTTTTAGGGGTGAAGAATTCAATATTCATCAACTTTATTCACCTTAGCCATCATGACATGTAGTTTCACCTACATTTCCATATGTATATTACTACATCCACATTACATTTTCATCTTTCCAGTTCATTTCATAAAATTTGTGATCAAGGGACTTATTCTTATAGAAATTCCTAAAAACTTCTGAAAACATTGGCAAAACATTCAAATCATATCTCTTCAAATCCTCATGGTATCATCAATTGTTTCTAAATCATTTCATCAATTCAAATAAGATAAGACAAAGCTTTGACAATAACCATACCAAGGCCTGCATACTTGGTTCTACTTATAGTTTCTTCTAGATTAGGTGTCTTTTCCTATAGTCTATTCTAGAAGCTTCATGGTGTCACATCTATCCCATATACATATCTTTGAAATAAGAACATTCTAGACATTTTTCCTAGATAAATAAGTCAAATGCAAATCCATAGAAAAATTTTATTTTACACATTTCTTTTCCCTACCAACCTTCAATGTTGAGCCTGTATCTCTTACTAGTGATGTAGGGTTGGGAAAGGAGATAAGTTCCCTTACTCGCCTATGCCTTGTCCATGGTGATGAGCCCATACTTCCTACTAGTAGCATGGGGCAAGGTGTAGGGGGTCTCTTTGAAAAATTGAAAGTTAGAAATAATTCATTCAAATGTTGAAATCATAAATCAAAACAAAGTGAGTTAGATGTTTGAAATTCCAAAAGAGTTTTAAAACCTCAAAACCATATTTTTCAACCAAGTGGCCATCTACGGATCTAAGTCTAGATAAACTAGAAAGCAATTCACATTTTAAACTATGAAGAAAACTTGAGTAGAATGAGGTTGTAGGGTCTCAATTTGGTTTTTTCAAATCCTTGTCTTTCTCTCATCATTACCATTCAACAAATTTCTATAACTTGTGCCCCTTCTAGATCTTGGTGTTGAGCCCTCACATCTTACTAGTTGCATGTGGAGTTAGGAGTAGGGAAATTCATTCACTTATCATATCACTCTTTCACCACATTTTTCCAAAACAATAATATGAAGTACCAAAATTTTCTTAGAGAAACTAAAGTTCAACATTACAATGTATTACATTATCATATATCATAATATTACAAAACAAAAAAAAAAATCATTTTGTTAGCATTCATATCCACTACATACATTCTGAAAAGCATATAAAATGAGAAATTCTAAACATCTAAGAGTACACACCTATATAAGGAATAACCTATAACCAAGAATAAATGGAATCCAACTCTATATAAGGAATAACCGAGCCAAAAATATATATTGGTACATATCATGGTATGTCATAGTTTTGTACAATGCCATCACACACTAGGTGTGGTCAAAATGCTCATAATGAGCATGAAATACCAAAACATCATATATAAATGCCTCACAAAATGACAACTAAGCAATAAAGGCACTCTTCCTATCCACCTCTTTGAGCCCCCTTATGACCACTCTAGCTACAAATTTCTTAGGAGTTCTTCTCAAAAGCATTCAAATAACAAAGGGCCAAGCCTAACACAAAATACCATTCCTAAATCCATTCCAATTCAACCATACTCACAAATGAAATGGTCACCATGGGCCCAGAGCTAAAAAAAAAAAACAAAAGAGAATATGTGCAAATGAATTGAAAATAATTATATTATATATATATATATATATATATATATATTTAAAACCTTATATTTCAAGTGTATGTGTCCACAGGGCTGAGAGTTGGTGTAGGTATATTCTTATCCCCGCACAAATGGTAAGTCCTCTTGTCATTTTAATTTAGTGTTTATTTTTTGATATTTTATCTATCTACTTGAGTCTTCTTTTCATTTTAGTAGGTAGCGGAGTTTGGATGGTGACATTTTGACACACGGGCATGTCAGGTATAGCTTCTAACTCCCCATTTCGGGAATGCCATACTTGACTCTACGTTTTATGCATTTTCATGGCTAAGACACTTCTTCTGAGGGGGGAAATATGTACACACCCAAAATTACATGTGCTACATTGTCAAAAATGGTTACAAAAGTCCCCAATGATGATTCATGTCCTTTCAGAAGGTGTTCAAGTTCCTAAACCCATTCGTAGTGTATATTTGTAGCCTAGACATCCTTACTTACTTTTTCCCATGCTTTCTTCTAGCTTCTTGCTCATTTTTGTGCATATTTTGGCCTTTAGTGTCAGATTGCCACCCTGCCGAGGCAATGGTTTTGAAATCACTTCCTGGGTGGGAAAGAGTCCCAGTTGGCCACCCCCTGTAGGGCAGTGGTCTTGCACTTTTTCTAGAACTCTTCATGCATGATTTTTAACACATGTGATTTCACTTAACTTGACTTCTAAGGTGCGTTTGTGAACCAAATTTCCTAAAAATAGTCTTGATTACATGGTATTCCTTCCCTCTTCTATTTTTAAATAGATTTAATTAGTTTGAATTACCTCTTCACCCAATGATTTGGCACTCCAAGGCTTCTTGTGCATGAAGGCACATCCCAACCAATTCCTATATATTCAATGCTTGTATTCAAGAAAATGGCCTGAAGAATTTTGTGTATCTTGCATAGTATTATCTGCCACAATCCTGCTAGAAATTACATAGCCAAGCTCTGTTCACTTGTGTTATCTCTCTTCCACCTACATTGCAACCAGACTACCTTCAAGTTGTCATTTCTCAAGCACCTTCTCCTATTGTTCCTTTACATTCCCAATTCCTTGGACTCATATGGACACACAAAGAAAGAAAGGATAAATTGAGGGGACAAATTCATCACACAATTGGATTTACCTCTATTATGTGAATTCCAGGTTGGAGTTGTTGTTTGATTTCCTTCATTGCTGCAATTTATCATTGTTACATCATATCAAATAGAGTAGAAATCAATTTCCTTTCATTTATAAGTAATTAGTTAATTTCCAAGAGGGTTTAAATCATTAATAGTATCTCCCGGTGATGGATCCTCTTCTTCCCATCCCTATGGATCTGAAGGAGAGAATATTTATAGAGGTTATCTATATATCATAGATCATTTGGAAAAGTTCTTGTTTTAAGTTAGTTTAGTTTCAATACACTCAACATAGGTGAATAACCACACTAGGTTATTTTGATTGTTTAGTTTTAGTGTAGAAATATTTTAATTATTTAGAATAGAAGCAAATTGTTATTTGTGATTGTAATATTTCAGTTTTGTGATTTGTTTAGATTAGTTTCCTTTCAGCAGTAGCATAGATTGTTAGTTTCATCTTAGTTAATTTGGACACTTCAAACTAGATCAAAACTTAGATCCAAGTTAGGAAAATAAACCATAGGGAATTTATGCTACCCATTCATAACCTCTAAATCTCCCCTTTTCCAACTCAACTACCAGAGATCACACTACTAGATCTTAGTCATTGATCCTCCTATAATTAGCCACACACATTCAACATTGGCTGATCCGACGAGTGAGATCAGATCTAGGTCTAGCGGTCATTAGTGCACAGGTGAGAGTGGCCATGGTTTTAGCGAGGTGGTGGTGTCTTTTTTTAGATAGCTAGACTTTCCATCACACCTTGTGTACATATGGACATAGCATAATCTACGAGATAGGTGGCATATTGTAGGTACTTTTATTATGATGTCATACTATAGGGACAAAGAGCTCCTGATTTTAGCTAGCATTCTATGAGAAGGTCCGCTTCACGGTCACACAGAGTAGTAGCCTCGGCCAGTTAGTAGACTATCCCAAATTACAATAGGTTCCATAGGTGATGGGACCCCCACCACCTCGAGAGCAGCCGGGTAGTCCCCACGAGGGATCGAGTTAGACATGACTCTTTATTCATGATATATTTACAGATGTATATAATTTTTTTTATGTATGCCTCGCTATGAAGACACAATTTTGATCGATGTATATGTATTGTTTTTGGCTATGCCTTGATATGAAGGAACATTTTTGATCGATGCCCATGATGGCATACTTTGTATCAAATGATTTTGTACATAGACACATTGTATATGGACATTGATATTTTTGACATATTTACGCATGATATATGACGATGGATGTTTATCTTTTTACTATGATGTTATGATTATATCACATGCATTTAATTTATGAGATAGCATTAGATGATACCACATTGTTTTAGTTGAGATGCTTATGATTTGTCCACATTTTATTTTGTGATATTGGTGTGGGGGGATAGATTTGATATTTGCAACCCCTCTTTCCCCATTAATGATATGATATTTTATATTAGCTTAGCTTATACATACATGTATGATGTATGCTTAGAATTTTATTGATATATGATGTATATGATGTTATATGTAATGATTAATATGATTATGTGATAAAAAATAATGTAAAAGTAACAAATAAGCACAAGTTAAAGTTAAAAAATCTACCAAACTTACTTGCTAAACAAATTAACAACACAACTATGCACAATTATCAACATGTATGAAAACATACTCAATATAAAAAAGTAAGAATGAATCTAATATAAGTAAGAAAATATCAATCTAGAAATTATGTTAACCAACAAACGATGCAAATGTACATGCAAGAAAACTATACAAATAAACAAATAAAGTGAGAAAGAAACAAACAAAGAAACAAATAAAGGAAATTACTACTATGATTTTTATAAGACTATTTTCTATGTGTTTTGCATTGTTTTTGGGAGTTTTGGAAACAATTTGCTATTGTTTTTGTATTTTCTGATTTTCTAATGTTTTGGGCTTTCCCAACCATATGTTAATTTTTTTGAAATTTTGTGACATATTTGAATGTTTTTGTGCTTTTCCAAAAAAATTGAAGTTGTGTACAGGAAACCAAGAAATGTTGATACCCCACGTGAGATGGGGATATATAAGGAGTAGATGCCACATGTTATGTACAAGAAAGTGAAGATGTGAAGATGCCCCTAACATTAGATGAGAATATACAAAGGCAATATTTTCACATATTTATAAGAGGAGAACCAATCGGATCAAGGCTTTGAAAGGATAGGATCACAAAGAATCTCATATGTGGGTGTGGAACTAGCTCTAAATTAAGAAAATTTACCTCCTAGAGGTGATATGCTTGTGAAAAAAAATCCTCCCAAGGTATCAAAAACTAGTTTTCAGCAAGGGACCTATCCAAAGTGCCACAATTACGTGGTTTTCACATATGGATGTCCTATTTTTCTCTTTTTAGATTTTTATTTTATTTTTCATGATTTTTTTTTTTTTTGTCTGTTTTCTAATTATTGTGCCACATTTCAAGCATAGATCCACTTGAGGTGCATGGTTTTCATGGGCTCATACAACTCATCTCCATCAAGATATGCAAGCTTGTATGCTCCTAATCTAAATTTTTCGATATGACGTAAGGTCCTAACCAATTAGTTTTGAACTTTCTTTCTTTTCTCTTTCCTTCATTGTGTTGAATTGGTATTCCTTTAACACCAAATATCCTACCTCAAATTGACAAGGTATGATTATTTTGTTATAGCTCTAGGACACTTAGTTCCTAATACACTTTTAAATGGTTGAGTACGTGGATGTGTCTCTCATCTAGCAACTCCATCTCTACCAATTTATGCACATGATAATCCTCATCTTTATCCAGATAGTCCCTAGAGATATTCTCAAGGAGGGAAGCTCAATTTCTAAGGGAGTAATGTATTCAGTTCCAAATACTAGGGAATAAGATGTCACACCAGTAGGACTATGAATGGAGTTCCTATAATCCGAAAGGGTGGGATAGATCTATAAGTGCGAACTACGACCTGTTTTACTCACCATCTTCTCCATGATCCAAACAAGCATTTTGTTAGAGGCCTCTACTTTCCTATTACCTTGAGGGTAATATGGTATGGACCAATTTGAGCATATTTGAAAGTGTTGACACAAATATTTCACTATCTTGTTTTTGAAATAGTTTCCATTGTCATCTACAATGGTGGAAGGAATGTCATAACAACAAATGAGATGGTTCATGATGAACTTTGATATTTGGGCACCTGTAACATATGTGATTGGAACAGCCTCCACCCACTTAGTGAAATATTTTGTTGCCGTTATGATGTGTGTATGGCCATCTGATGAGGTAGGAGTAAGCTTCCTATCGGTCTAACCCCATTTAGAAAATAGCCATGGTGTTGTAATTGGTTGTAAAGGTTACGGCAACACATGAATGAATTTCCCATAATTTAGGAATAATATACATTTCTTTACATAATTGTAGCAATCTGTCTCCATGGTAGGCCAGTAATAGCCTACCCTTAACAATTTCTTTTCTAAAACCATCCCATTTGTATGGGCTCTACACACTCCTTCATGTACCTCCTTGATTGCTCGTACTAACTCTACTACATCTAAACAATGTAACAAATTCCCATCATAGCCACAATGATAGAGGGTGCCTCCTAGGAGGGTGTAATGGGATATTTTTTGGATAAGGCTTTTCTTTTCAGAATGGGTAATGTTTGGAGGAAATGTACCACTTTGGAGGTAGTTAAAGATGGGTTCATACCATGGGGAAAAAAGACCAACAACTTCACATGCCAGAATGATTATGACATGTCATATATAGGTTGACGTATATTTTCAACAAAAAATGGCATATCATTATTCTCTGGTGGAATCTATAACATAGAACCCACTGTTTCCACAACATCTATAAACCTATTTTTGCTCTTAGAATCTTCTCAAAGGTGATGCACACAAAATATTATTTTAGAGTCTCTACCAACATCTTGTATGGGATGACCTTCTCATCCTTAACTTTGTATTCATCATTGACCTATTTGATAATCAATTGTGAGTCACCAACAACCTTAAGTTGGTGAATATTCCATTTTATAGCTAACTTCATCCCAACAATGAGCGCTTCATATTTTGTAATGTTATTTGTGCATGGAAAGCTTGAGGTATAAAGTCTCCTACAGGAGTGATTAGAACTAATCCTACTCTTGAACCATGGAAAGTGAATGATCCATAAAAATGTACTTGCTACATGATAGATTCCTTAATGTACATTAATGATGCATATGGTAGATCCAAACACACCAACTTGTTCCAAGTAAAGGTTCCTAAGCCAATTACTTTGCAAGTACCTATACTTTTTCTAAATTTTGATGTACATACTTAATGTAAAAATCACTGAGTAGGATGATCCAATTAGCCATCCTACTAGTAAGTGATGGTTTTGATAATAGGTATTTAAGCGGGTCAAATTTGATATAAGCTTGGTTTTGTATTCAATAGGTAATGGAAAAGTTTTTGGAAGGTAAAAACAATAACCAAACAATATTTTTTGATTTGGGGATAGTTGAGCTCATATGTAATTAGGGTATGACTGAGATAGTACACTTCATTTTATTTTTGGCTTAAGTCATACTTAGAAAGCAAGGTGCAAATACCAAATTGGATTGTAGAAATATATATCAAAAGTTGTTTTCCGGGTTGGCGGCATGAGGACTTGCAGATTTTCCAAATATTATTTAAGCAAGGCAAAGGCTTGTTGCTTCTCAGGTCCCTAGAAGAAGTCAATGTCCTTTTTAGAAAATGGGTGAAGGGATGACATTTTTCTACAAGATACGAGATAAAGTGATGGATGGATTGGATTTTTCCTTGTAAGTTACAAAACTGCTTAAGGTTCTTAGGAAGATGCATTTCAGGTGATAACATCACTTTGGAAAGGTCTAACTTAATCCCTCTTCTTGATATAATGAAGCCCAGTAGTTTCCCTAATAACACCCTGAAGACACATTTCCTCATATTTAATCTGACCTTATATTCTCTGAGATGTTAAAAAATGTGTCTCAATACCTTAGTAAGGTCTTATATTGTTTTTTACTTCCTAGGATATCATCCATGTAGTCCTCCATGATGTCATTAAGCATGTCATAGAATATTATTGTCATTTCCCTTTTATATATTGTAATGGTGTTTTAATCCCAAAGGGAATTACCTAATAACAAAATGTTCCCCAAGGAGTTGTAAAGAAAGTCTTGTGTTGATCCTCCTCCACATCTTGATTTGATTATATCTAGAAAATCAATCCACGAGAGATAGCAATTTATAGCCAAATTTTGAATCAATAATCATGTCGATATTTGGAAGGGGGAAATCATCTTTAGGACATGCCTTTTTTATGTCTCTAAAGTCAATAAAAATTCTGATTTCATAGGTTTCTTTTAAATTGGAACTATGTTAGATATCCACTCTCAATAGTTAATGGGTCTGATAAACCCTACTACTAACAAATTTTCTAACTCTTCTTTGACCATAAGGGCCACTCGTGGGTGCATTTTCCAAAGCTTTTATTTAATGGGATTCCTGCCTTTATGCACAACTAATTTATGCACTACTAAATATGGATCTAAGATTGACATATCCACATAATATCAAATGAATATACATACAAATTCTCTAATAAGCATGATGAAAGTTTTCTTTTATTTTTTCTAAATCAAGGCTCCCAACTTGATTATTTTCAGTTGCTCTTTTGTATCAATATTGACGTTGATGGTTTATTCCACTATAATCTTTGACACGTCCTCCATATGCATAGGATCGGGAGGGAGATTGATGTCTTCTTCTAAGGATGTCTTGACGATATTTTCACCCTCGGGGTGGTCATTTCTTTTTAAAATATTTATTTTTTATTTTTTGGTCTGCCAGTGCCATCAAAGAGGTTTTCACTATGTGATTTGGACTTATGATTTTTCCGAGGCTTTGTAGAATAATTTTTTCACTTTACTTTTCTTAGATTCTTTTGACCACGTAGCTCATCCTCCTTCCCAAAGTATATATAGGTATCGAGGTCAATGTAGAAACCTTTCTTATGGTCCCTAATAGGAATAGTGTCATGAATGCCCATAAATTATGTAATAGCCTCATCATTCTCAAAGAGGTCTATAGGCACGAGAATTTTTAGTCCTAATCGACAAGGATAGCATAGAGAAAATAAAATTTAGGATTCACGGGGGTTATGGTAAGTATAGTGGTATCCATAAATGGGTTTGTAGAGGCAAGATCCTCGTATTGGCTATGGTGGGAATCTGTGTCACTATCTAAATAAATAGAGCTATCCTCACGTTTAGAGGAGGTAGTATCTTGATCCATGGTGTCACGAGTCCATATCGACTAAGCTCTAACCGTGCGGCACCACTTACTCACTTCAAGTCCTTCTGCGAAAGAAGGAACTCTATGAGAGTTACGTACTATGCCTTTCAGTGTTTACCTACACAAGAACACTCACAACACAATGGTATTCTTTTTGTATTTTTAATGGGTTTAATGCGGAAGCACAATAAAGCATGCAATGTAAGGAAATCTACTCTAAGAACAAGAGCAAATACACAATGCACTATACAGCTAGGAGAAAGTGTAATTCTTATTAACTCTCACAGGACAAAATAGCCCAAAGTACAATAAGATAGGCTCACGCCAAATACACACAACCACTGAGTCGGGCACAACCGATAATGCTTGGTGACTACTCAAATGATTACAAAGAACAATCCCCTCCCAAGGTCAAAGACCAACAAGACTGCCCCATGATCCTACATAATGCGGATAGGACGATGCCCACCCCCTTCCCAATTAGGGGACAGAAGCATAAAACCTATTTTCCACTCTTTTCCAGTATTGACTTGCGCTCACTCAAATCACTACATAAAGATTCGTTTCTAGCTCACTTGATTGCATAGATAGCTCATGAATGTCGGTACAGATGTAAGAGGCATACATCTGTTATAGAATCCCCCACTTAGAATCGGTGACATCCTCGGTGCCGTGAAGACCCCACTATATGTAGCCTAGAGGAGGCCCCCTATTCAGGTTCATTTCTATTCTAAGGGACCAAGGCCCTAACACTTTAACCTTGTCTTTATACTTCCAAAGGGCTTCTTCTCATTCCCATGTAGCTGAGTAACAACCAACCCAAGTCACAAAGAAATTTCTCACCCTTCTATTGCCCCAACCATTTGTCTTCACCTCAAGTATCTTATCCAACTCCCTGTCTGGATTGTCTATCACATTGGTAGCTGGATGATTAGGTTGACTCCATTCTGGCTTAGCTTCATCAGCAACAAAAGGTTTCAACTGGCTCACATGGAAGTCGGGATGCATCTTCATGTGTTTCGACAACTTCAATCTGTAGGTGACCTTCCCCACCCTAGCCAGAATCTCAAAAGGCCCATCAAATTTGTGGACCAAGGACTTTGTTGTTCTGGGAGGGGCCTTAAAGACTTCTAGCTCCATCCTCAGCATTACCTTACTTCCAACTTCCAACTTCCAACTCTATGGACTGGGTAGAGGCGGTCTAAAAATCTTCATGTGTTTGCTTGCTTTCAACAAGTGTAGCCTTATAAGAGCAAAGCATGCTTGTAATAATCCTTTAGATATTTTGTGGCCGACTTGACACCTTCCAAAGTATCCAGCAATCATTATGTGAGGCAACAAAGGTTATTGGCCCGTCGCGAGTTCAAATGGTGAATGCTTTCGACTTTCTCGTCTTATCATTGTAAGAGAACTGTGCAAGGTCGAGAAGATCCAACCAATTGGTTTGGTCACTCCGCACATAATGCTGCAAGTAAGACTCCAATACTACATTGATCCTCTCTGTCTAGCCATCTATCTATGGATGAAACCTTGTGGACAACAACAACTTTGTTCCCACCAACCTGAACAGCTCCTGCCAAAAGTTGCTTGTAAAACGAGCATCTCTATCCGAGACGATGCTCAAGGGGATTCCCCAATACTTCACCACATTCTTGAAGAAATACTCTGCAGTTTTCTCTGCTCCACAAGGATGTTCACATGCGGTGAAAATGGCATACTTAGAGAATCTATCCACCACCACTAAGATGCTAGACATTCCCTTCACACTAGGCAATCCGGTGATGTAATCCATGCTCACACTTTCCCACGGCCTGACTGGAATAGGTAATGGCTAGAGAAGTCCTCTCGGCAACCGATGTTCTGGCTTATCTTGCTGGCAGATCAAACAAGAGCGGATAAACTCATCCACATCCTTACTCATCTTTGGCCAAGAAAATCCCCTTTCCAAAAGAGCCACATGATTCTCGCGGGTGACTGCCCATATTGAATCATGACATTATTTTATCAATTCTCTACGTAGGCTCCCCCACTTAGGGATGTAGACCCGACTCTGAGCAAACCACAACATCCCATCTGAAATGCTGAACTTGTTTTTCAACCCTTTCTGAGTCTGATCTTCCACGGTCTTCACCAATGCAGCAGCTTGAGGATCTAGAACCAAGCCCTCCCGAATCTTCGTCATCAACTCCCCTGTCAATTCCACTCTACTCTCCCCATGAGTAGACACTGGGCTAACTGATGTTGTTGCAATGACCGCTAACTGTTGCTTTCTGCTGAGTGCATCTGCGACCACATTCTCCTTGCCTGCGGTATGCACAATTTCCATGTCGAATTCAGCTAGAAAGTCTTGCCATCTTGCCTGCTTTGGCGACAGCTTACTCTGAGTCAAGAAGAATGAATTTGATACATTATCTATCTTTACAATGAAGTGCACTCCCAACAAGTAGTACCTCCATCTGCACTCCCAAAACGTAGTGCCTCCATCAAACAATCAACCACTATAGTCATCTCCTTCTCATGAATTGGATATCATCTCTCTGCATCCTTGAGCTTCCTGGATTCAAAAGGCACTAGATGCTTGTTCTGAATTAGCACCCCGCCAATGGAAAAATTAGATGCATCTGTGTGCACCTCAAAAGGCTTACTAAATTCTACCAAGGAAAACACTAGTGACATCGTCAACTTCTCCTTCAAGAGATCAAAAGCTTCCTGACACTTATCTTCACCACTTCACATCCTTCTTCAACAATTATGTCGGAGGACTCACAATCTTGGAGTACCGACTAACAAACCTTCAGTAGTAGTTTTCCAAATCCAAAAACTGATGCACACCATGTACATCCTTGGGTGGCTCCCAATACTTGATTGCTTCTAGTTTCCTTGGGTCAGGTTTGATCTTACCCTTCCCCACAACATGCCCAAGAAAGTGAACTTCTTCCTGAGCAAAGGAACACTTTTCTTTCTTCACATACAAGTCATGCTCCCTTAACAGCTTGAAAACTTCTGCAAGGTGTGCCCTGTGCTCCTCATGATTCTTGGAAAACACCAAGATGTCATCTAAGTATACCACCACACACTTATCTAGTAATGGTCTGAACACATTATTCATGAGTGTGCAAAACGTCGCTGGCGCATTGCACAACCCAAAGGGCATCACAAGAAAATCATACGACCCATATCTGGTGACAATGGTCATTTTCTCATCATCTCCTGGAGCAATCCTGACCTGATAGTACCCTGACCTCAAGTCCAACTTAGTGAAGATCTTTGCCCCTGCTAGGCGATCGAAGCAATCCTCGATGAGTGGAAGAGGATATCTATTTTTGATAGTTAACTTGTTCAAGGCCCTATAATCCACACAAAGCCTAAGTGATCCATCTGATTTCCTCCGAAATAGTACTGGCGTATCGTATGGAGAGCATGAAGGAAAAAGATATCTAATAGCTAACAAATCTTGTAACTACTTCTTTAGCTCAATCATCTTTGGCCCATAACCGTACGGAGCCCTTACTAGAGGACTTCGACACCAACTCAATGTGATGATCTATTGCTCTCCGTGGTGGAAAATATGGTGGTAAATCTTTAGGCATACGGTCTTGGTAGTCACGAAGAACCTTCTCCACTCTAGTTGGAATAGGAACTTGTTGTCCCTCTTCAACATCCCATATGAAATACATGATTTCTGCACCCTTCTTCCTTGTAGCCTTCTCATGCTCATTACACTTGTGTCTTCCCTTCCTATCTTCTCTGATATCTTCACCATGCATGTCTATTCGGATCCAACATAAATAAATCTTCCAAGTGGGGAAATATTGCCACTTTACCCTTTTAGATAAACTCTTGTCCCAACACTAAATCAAAATCATCTATTTTTACTACAAACAAGTCCATTTTCCCTTTCCACTTACTAACCTGCACATCCACATCTTGTCAGAGCCGATTTGTCTCCATGGTCGGTGAGTTCACTACCTTAAACCTTCCGGTACCTCCGGAGGACTGGAGGCCCAACTCTTGGGCTCTTTGGATTGTAATGTAGTTGTGCGTTGCACCTGTGTCCACAAGTGCTGTGGTTCTCTTTCCTTTGATCACCACCTCCACATAGTTCAAACCATGCAGATTACTCCCACCATCATTTACTCTAGGCTCAAATTTCTCCATTGTGTTAAGTCCCCTGAGCATAAAAATGTGTTGCTCATTCTATTCATCCTTTTCTACCGAATGAACCATTGACACCCTCTATCACTTTGAACAATCTCTATTGTAGTGTGCTTTACCACATGTCCAACACTTCAGCGTGAAATTATTTCCACCTGATTCTCCCCCTTGTGACTTCTTGTCACCATTCTTGGAGTTGTTGCTAGACTTCTGAGATCCCTCTGATGACTCCTGAGTATTCTTCCCTCCCTTGTAACCACCCTGTGGCTTCACAAAATATTTATTCTGACCCTTATCAACACTCTTTCCCTTTGATGCGTTAGGGTTCTAGGTGCCCTTTGATGAAGTATCTTCTCTAAAATCTAAGAGAGATTTCTACAACAATTACATCGCTGACTTCGACACATTGTGGCGCCTGAGCTCTACCTTAGCCCATAGTGAAGACCATTTGTAAACCCAACTTGTCTACCTTAGATGTTGTGAATCTCAACATGAGGCTCAAAATACTTGATGTAGTCTCTCATCTTCCCATCTCGGTGAATCAACTTCTATCTCCCCATTATCAACAAGATCTTGGACAAAGTGTTGTAGTTTTAAGAACTTGTTTGTCTTATGCCCTTTGACACAATGGAAGTCACAATACTCATGTTCCTTATACCATGAAGGTTTATGTGCATTTTCATCAAATGGTACCATCATGGGATACTACACCATGTTCATGGCATCCAGTTGTTTTAAGATTGTGGACAAGGAGTATATAAGGGGTTTGAATTATCTAAGTTTAACTAGTGGTTTAATTTTTCCTTCGGTTATTTTAAATGGAGGACCAATTTGGACTGCTTGTATGTGTTTAGAATCCATGATTCCATCTCCTACGATGTTCTTGTATTTATTATATAATTAGGGATTATACGTAGGTTTTAAAGGGTGATTTTATTTTGAAAAGGGTTTGAGTGTCCCTTTTTGATTAAATCCTTTTCTATCTAGGTACCCTTCTTGATGACCTCTTCAAAGTTTCCAACACAATGCATTTGTAGATGAAAGGAAATGTCCGGATTTAAATTTGGTACAAAGATGCTAACTAGTTATTTTTCATGGATCAAACAAGGGAAACGACTAGCTAACCCCCACCATCTTTGTAAGAAACTTGTAAAGGTTTCATTTGTTTGTTGTTCAACATTACATAGGTCCAACATGGTCATGTTGCTTTCAACATTAAATGATAAATGACATACAAAGTTTTTTTCTAGATTCGGCTATATAAAGATAGACCCTCGAGGTATATGAAGGAACCACTCTAACACTTGTCCTCCTATACTTCTTATAAATATTCATATGAGGTGTCATTATATGCCACTTCTTGGCATGCCATGTAAAAATCTTTTACATGATCTTGTGGATCACCTTTCCCTTTATATTTTTCAAACTTTGGGTAGTAAATTTTTATTGGAAAGGGGGTGTATAACATATCCTTATCAAATGGATAAGGGCATAGTTCTTCATATTGGTATTTCTTTCTATGTCCCACACATTGCTTTCATAAATTGTAACTCTTTTGAAATAAGTTTTTATTTAGTAGGGGAAGCTAGGATATACATGTGACTATATTTCAATGTTTCTCCATCTTGATTTTTAGTGTGGAGCTCATTATTTTTGACCTTAGGTTTTTTCCAATGTGCATTTTTGTTTGTCTCTTTTTACACATGGGAAGCTAGATAAGATAATTGTTGACTAAGGTGTTGAATTTTCTATTACATAGTGACTTTTTCATTTTGAGGTTCCTCTTCATTTTAATGTTGAGGAGGTTTTTCTATGTTTTTAGTTTCCACTCTAATCCTACACGGAATTTTAATGAGTGGAATTTTAAAACCACATGTGTTGTCGTTTTGAGTGTTTGAGGTGGAATCTTGTCCATGCCCCAAAATTTCATCCATATTAATGAGGGGGCATTCTTCCTCATTAGCATTGTTGTTAGGTGGAATAGATTCATGTTTGTTGGCATGCTAGCACCTAATTCCATAACTCTTGTGAGCACTCTATCTTTGTTTAGAAAGAGGAACTCATCTAATTGGAAGGGGTCAAACTCAAACTCTGTGTGTGGGGATTCTAACTCATCACCACTATGGTCAACCATATCTTCCATTTCTCTTGCCACATAAAATAGAGGTCCAAAATTGTGACCAACAAAAGGGTTTGACCCTTTTTTTTTTATGTTTCCCACCCTAAATTTTGTTATGTAATTATTATCAGAGGGGGGGGGATAACAAATGAGTATTTCTATAAGGTTTTTTGTTGAATTTTTCTAATATTAATCAAACCTATGTGGAAGTCTAGAATGAGATGTTTATGATGGTCACACAAAGAATATCAAAAATAGATAAATAATAATTAAATGACAAAGAATAAATGGATCAAAGTGATATTCCTAAAGGGATAAGTCAAAATGACGAATAATAACAAGGTATAATCAAAAGTTTGTTAAACCAATCAATCAAAGAACTACTCCCTAAGTTTTTCCAAAGGGTAGTTTGATGTCAAATGATCAACTTAATGTCAATACTTATGTCAAGTTCAAAATGAACAAGGCATAAGTAATAACAAGAGGTTGATGTGATTTCTAATAAAAGTATACTTATAGCAAGTCTAAACCCAAGAAATACCTAAATCTCAAAAAGTGAAGGTTACGAATATGAGCAATGCAACAATGCCACTAAGATACGTTAACCAAACTTTGTGAAAAATTAAGGTATTAGTATCAAAATAATATTAGTACGATGTGCATAAGGTAATGACAACACCTTTCAAGGTTAAGGTAATGTTTGAAAACAAACCAAGGCCAAAGTATACTAAGGAATTGTTAAGATGTATGTAGTGTAACATTACAATCTAGACACTTAAGCCAAATTTATAAGAAATAATATGTAAGTATTGAAGTTTTTTTGATACGATACAAGTAATGTAAAACTTCAAAGGAGAATCAAATGAATAATAAAGCCTAACTAAATTACAACCTTGACTTGGGTATCAAGATCAAATGGCTATCAAGATATGAAAACGTACCAACACACTTTCAATGTTTACCATCTAGTCTCAAGCATTATTTAATAACATCGATTGATAACACATGCATTGTTTCTCTTCTTTTAATCAAAAAAATTTCAAAATAAATAAAAGGAAGTAGATCAATTGGGGTTGAAATATACTTGGACTCCACTCCAAAAATTTTTGCCTCACCTTAGGGTGAGTGAAAAACTAAGGAAAAGTAACACTTCACAAATTTGATGATGAATGACACTTAGTTTAAAATTTGATGGACTCTCCCCTTGTTAAAAACAATGTTTTCACTTTGAAAAAGTTCTCACTTTACGAAGGATATTTACAAAAATGATTGGATTGAGGCGGTCAAGTTTTCTCTAAGATGAAATGGCTTCCTTTTTTTCTCTCAACTAGGTGTCACAAGTTACCCCTACGAGCTTGGTTTGCCAAGAAATCAAACTAACTAGTATCTCCTGACTTTACTTTATTACCTTCAAATATAATGAGAAATTAATGCATTTACTTGTATTCTCACTGGTGTTGTAATATAGATAACTTTGATGCTAAATCTCACAAGTGTGTACTAGTAAAGTAGGTGTGTAGAGAAATTCCCATTTTTTCCACAAGGTTCCTTCATGTGTGGACTAATCTAGGGTTCCTAAGAGACTCCCTCTTATTTTCTTAAGGCTTATGCCAAAGGTATTCTATCCTAGTTAAGTGGTTGAGAAGTATCTCTTAACCAAACTTTTAATTACAGTGTTTTAAATGTGGTGTATTTTCTTATCTTTTGAGCTTAATGTGGTTTAGCCATATACCATTTTGCAACCTACATGAAATTTCATTATTATTTTTTTTTCGATCTTGATTCTTTGACAAGCGTAATTAGGTATTCCAATCAAAATTTTAGTAGTTTTCAACACAATTCAAAACATCATAAAAAGATGAAAAACATTGTTTCTAATTCTCAAGATTGTCCTAAGATGCAAGAGAAGAGAATACACAACAAGAAATCCAACTAGTTAGAAAATAATAGAAATAACTTAACTCAAATGTAAAATTATTCATTTTAGCCAATTGAAGTTCATTCCCTTAGTAAAAATTTTAATGAGATGTTTTTGAAAGCATAGAAAAGGTGTAGAAATCATTTCTGATTCCCAAGATCACCTAAAAGGTGTGAGGGAAGAGCATACATGATCCTAGCCTCATAAACAAACATGTAACATTCATTAACTTTAATCAATCCAAATTATCACAAAGCATGATCCAATATACCCTACAAATTAGTAGTTAGCTTTAATAAAACCCTAAAAGGTGTCATAAAATCCAGAAAACAAGATTTTACAAATTTTTAAACAACACTCAGATTTGTTTTGTGATACATGTGATTCCTTTAGAGTATGTGTGTGCCTTTAGTAGCATATGTGTGCCTCTATGGTAAAAGACATAGTTAACTCAATTCATGCATGGGTAGAGAAGCATATATGTGCCCTTTCAAGCATGTGCATGGGTCAGATAACAAGTGTGTGCATCTATTAGAGAGAGTAAAACAAGGTATAGAAAGAATTTACATGCCCCGAGAAGCACCTATGCACCCCTAATATCATATGTGTGGACTGGAAAAATTCAAGGATGGGTGCATGGGTAGAGAAGTGTCTATGTGCCCCCTGCAAGCATGTGTGTAGGCCTAACTAAAACATGACACAAGGTGTACTGAAATTATGCCAAGTACGTGGATCACAGTGCATATGTGTGCTGATATGGACACATGTGCCTAAGTTCTATCATATGTGTGATCCTACAAAAACACCTATGCATGTACCTAGAGATGACGTAAAAATATAGAAATCTGATGTATGCACCCTCAAAAAGATCAATTTTTTCCTAACTTAGCTCAAATATAATGATAAACCATCATAATAAAAACTACAAGAGAGACTCAATGCATATAAAGTTAGTGAAATACCCTAAGGATTTTAACTTATTTCAAATGTGCATAATTTGGGTTAACAAAACTTGAGAAAAACTAGTAAAACTTTCCATTAAAATCAAAGAGACTATGAATCCATCCCACTAGGCATGCCAAATGTGCTCATGTATTAGTTAACTAAGCTAGTACAATTGAAACTAACACCTAATAGTTCCAAAATAAATCTAACTAAACATAAACCATCATGATAAGAGCTTAAGGAGACTAAACATCATCAATATGCATGCAACTTTGAATAAAACCAAACTAACATGCTAAGATTAATCTCTACTCTTTGAATGCTAAACTAGAAATGAACCTATGTAGATCCTTAGCAATCAAAATTTGATTGTTTGTTTGATCTCAAGGTTTTGAGAATAGAGTCTCCTCAAACATGGCTATAAGGCCATTTTTATTCTCTCCATATTACCCAAGCTTGAGTTAATGGATGCACTAAGAAGATGCTAGCTCAAAACTAATGGAGGATGCTCAAGATGAAAATGCCTATAGTTTATGCTATATGCATGCAAAGGTGTAAGAAGAAAGGTAGGAGGAGGGTTCCTTGTATAAGCCTCTGGTTTGAAAGATATTTGCATCCTATTATATGTGGCATAATACAAAATCTATGTTAGTTATGGATATACATACATTTGAATGGTTAAGTTTCCTTTAGAGGATTTTAATTTATCATTAGCGATTCATGGGAATTGTTATCCAAATAGCTCTCCTAGAAATTTGGATAACTTGCATACACATTCTGGCCCTAAGTTATTTATTGAAGAATTGTGTGCACTCAAAATCACTTGGCACATTCCCTTAGTCACAGTTTACTTGCGTGCCCCTTTCCTTTTCTCCTTCCACTTCTCCCTTGCACCCACCTTCCGTGCATTCACCTTCTTCCTAGTCAGCTTCTTCCCATCCCGCGTGCCTCACACTTACTACTAAGTCCTTGGCCCTTCATGCACCGTGCCCATTACTTTGTAATAGTTACGCCTTAACCATACATTCTCTACTCACTAGTTTGCTTCATCTCCCCGCACGCATCGCACATGCCCCCTTTGTGCCTTCCTCTGTTTTCTCTATGCACCCTTCCCTCATGCCCTTTTGTGCCAGATCATCTTTTGATATGCTTAAGTGTGTCATTGTAACTAGTCAAAGTGTACCAATAGGGTGTCAATCCTTACAACAAATCAATGATTGACACGTGGTAGAAATGATAAATAGTTATACATTTGGCCATCATCTTAGCCAATCCATGCATGCCACATGTTTTTTGTATGCGATGATGACTCTTGAAAGCCATATATTCTACTAAAATCTCATATCAACATGTGCCTAGACTTTTAGAGAGTTGCTGACATCAACTATAGTGCTAGAAATTCAAAATTCAAATTCTAGTGGATCTGGTAGGTGAGAAATGGGAAAACATCTTTCTAAACATTGATGAGCAAATCTAATTGCTCCAACCACCCAATTTGGTATGATCCTCCCTCCTTTGTCTTCATAATGTCAAACAGGTATGGGAAATCATATTTCATAGATTTCCAAGTAGATTTACAGACATTGAATGCTTCTTATTGGTGGTTGTGTTTCAAATTCAGGTTTTCCCTCCTTTTCCCTTCTTCCTCCATGGATTCATCTATAAATGTAAGATCAAGGCTCATTTTTTATGTTGGACACTTTGGATCCTTATGCATTTTGCTAAAGACACAATATTTTCTATGTATTTTGAGTTGTAGACCTCTATGTATGGCTCTTGCATGTGGATATCATCCTCCTTCATCATTGTAATAGTTATGTGCATTTCTAGAAGTAATAGAAGCATCATTTTGTGACTATTCTCTATCCTAACATGTTTTCATTCCTTCTTCTTTCCTTTTCTTTTGTGTTGTGTGCTTGGTTGTGCTACTTCAGGTCCCCTATAGTTCCATATTTGGTTGTGTTCCATGAGAATGATTTGGTGAATGTGTATTTCACTGTGCTACTCATGCCTAGCCTCCTTTCACATATTCCCTATCATTCTCTCTCATAACAGATAGTTTTCATCCCTCTTTTCTAGTGCTATCACCTTTTAGTGTAGTTTACTTCATGTTATCCTTCTTTCCTTGGTCCCTTGGCATTCTTAGCTTAGTTTCCCCTTTCAGCACTAGGAGTAGCAATAGTAGTAGAAATAGATAGAGGAACCAACCTTCTCCAATATTTGTCCCAATCTCGCAAGATCCCACAACTTGGGGACGGTTCCATTGTGGTCTCAAACACCTTGGCCTTTTCCGAGATTCGAGACGCGGGTGCACATTTGAGAAACCAACAAGAATTGAGGGGGGTTTCTCAATTAATCAAGAATGATTAATTAATAGGTAGGTGTAAGATTATAGAAGATTTTTAGAGGAAAGTTAGCATGATCTAGGTTATGAGAGGATTTTAATCCAATAAATGACGATTTATTGATTTAATAGAAGAGAGTGTAATTAATTAGGAATAATTAATTAATCCAGATAGAAATGAACACTAATTAACGGAAGGTTGTTAATCGGCATCTTGAGTGATAAGAGGGTTAATTAATTAGTGCAATGTAATTAATTAATGGTGATAGAAGAGAAATGGTGCATTATTGATGATATGTTGTCAATTTGCAGGAAAGGGGATAATTAACAATTTAAGTATTTAAATTTCTTGATCCAAAATATGGTGTCTATAATTTTGTTATATAACATAAGACAACTCTTACTAATATGAACAATATTTTGATGGATGGTGAATTATAATATCTTTTTACACGTATTATTCTTGTTCCTTTATAATAATTGGTCATCTTTGTAAATTTCAAATCCTTTGACCATATTTTCTACACTTTGAAATAATGTAAAGCTAAACTCCTCAACATAAACAAGCTTAAATATGTTGTTAATCATCTTTACATTTTTAATCCCAATTTTCATGGAAAAAATCATTGTAAGCATACAACTATTGATGGCAAATACAAATTAAAAATTATTATGAATGTTTTATCTCAACCCATAAAGCTATAGTTTCAACCTTCTATGTGGCGCTTCACACATTTACCTTATGGCATGCAAACGGTTCTCAAATAATAACTTGAATGTAACCTTGTATCTCTCCCTTCACTTTTTGAGGTTGATACAAACATGCCTCATGGTAATGATTATTATGTTAATGTTGTTTTAATTACCATGATGTGTTGTCCTTCCACTAATCATTTCATTAAGCATCATTTTTGTATACAAGATCTTCTTTTTCTAGTGTTATCCAATGGGATACTCTCACTAAGTCTAAGCCTAGTAATGATAATGCAAATTTAAAAATATTTAGTGATCCAATTCCTGAACATAATACTACTAAATTTACTCATGATGTGTACCATGCTTATCACGTTGTATCACCTCCACCTTCTTATAAACACTCATTAGATGGTATGATTAGAAATATTACTACTAAACCTTCTTCTCCAATTATTACTTTCAATGGAATTATTATTGCACAAATTTGTTTCTAATACACTTTAGATTCATGATTTTGTTCTTTAGCATCATATACATAATGTTTTGATTAATAGTATTACTCTACATAATATATGTACTATTAAGTTACAAAATTCTCTCAAATGTACTAAAAGCAAATCATACATGATCTAGTAAGAGACACATAGGGCATATCATTCTCTCTTCATAGTTTAGTGTCCTACCTTTGAAATCACATTCTTTGTGCTATCTTATCTTAGCTTAAATGACATTATTTTAGGTTACTCTTAGTTTTGTACTTTCATAGTTATCCCTTCATAACAACATTAATGTGTTAATTTTATCCACAATAAATAAGTGTTTAAAATTATGGGTATATCATTTAAGGACCATGTATATTAGCATCATGGCCTGATACATTTAGTTATTATGCCTAGTACTAGTGCATCTGGATTTAGCCTCATGATTATGATACTATGTCTAGCAGAACACTCATCTCTATTATATCTTTACATGTCTCATAGTTATCCAAGTCACATACTTCTCACATGAAACCCTCTCTTCATCCTTGGTCTAGGTCACCCTATACGTCTATCACTCATCATATTTCTTCCCACCTAAGGTCTTTTATGGCACATCTCATGGATTCTATACAAATTATACATGATCATCCTTCATCTATTTTGACACTTGTGGGTTATGTGTCTCCTTTACCATTAGAGTATGATGTTCTTTTTATGTGGTCTTATTTAGTATTTCTAAAGCTACCCCATTTCTATACATACATATATATATATATATATATATATATATATATATATATATATATATATATATATAATATATATTAAAAACTTAAAAACATTCAAATAATTGCATAATACAATAACATTCAAATGTTCACAAAAATAGAAATCAGGACATGTTTATGATTTGATTGGATAATCTTTTACTTTATACATTTTTAATTTCATGTTGGTTTGAAAGATAACATATGCTTTCCATATACTTTTTAAAATGTTCTCACATGGTATATCGAGTGTGATGTAGGAAACACATAGGATGACACATGATGACAAGTATTTTCTTGGTTCCTTTATATTGACACTACTCTTTAGGTGCATCTCTTACACTACATAGGTTCCTTTGTTTCTATACATCTACTTTCCGCTTTCTCATCATGATTTGATTATATATAGTATTTATGTTGTATTTTGAGCTAACATGACTAATATGTATGTTTTTGAAATGCTAACCTATATTTCTATTTATGATTTTACTATCATTATTTATTATACATGTTTGATACAATGTTGTCACTAATTGTTTATATAAATTATTTCCTTATTTGACTATTATGTCATTTGAATCCTTGCTTATTATTTCTATTACTTTTCTTGCTTATAATTATATGTTTTCGTACTCTATACAAATGAATTCCTTAATTTTCTTTTGACACCATGGGCATCTCATGTTTTTGGCTCTATTCATATCTTATATGTATACACTTACTTTTATGTATGCATCCTACAATACCTTATTTTTTAATAATCTTGTGACATGGTGGGTGTCCCATGTTTGTTTTAGTCCCCATTGGTGATGGGTTTTAGTGAATTAGACACGTTACGAAATATCTAGGGCATGTGATTTCAAACTAGGGCATGCAAATTTGAGTTAGGGTTTGGACCTTCTCGCTATAGAAAATAAAAAGTGAAGCATTTGCACATTGCAGTGGATAGAAAGGTGGGATTTTTAGATGGAACCAAAGAAATTACCCACCACAGAGCTAAAGGAAAGAAGAAAGTGGAGGCAGAAGTTGAAGTTGTGCCCAAAGTAATTTTTTGGAGATGTAGTACCCAAAAGGTGTTATAGTTGGGAAAGAATGGGATTCCCACATCCATAAGTGTAAAATAAGTGATTACAACCACCACACATCAGATAAAAATAAGGAATTAGATGTGTTATTGAGCATGAAGACCAACAAATGCATAGTGGAGGACATGCCAATATATGATGACACTTTGTGGAGAAGTTGTTAAAGTAGGTTGGAGTCTATTAGTTGTACGAGCTCCCTTATTTTGGAAAGTATGAACCATTATACTAGTGGTTAATGAGTAGAGTCCATGAGGAATTATTCTATTTTCCAAATGGAGGGTCAAAACCATAGCCGCCTTGATTGCAACAATGACAAGATTAAAAGGCATAGGGGTAGACCTAGATAGTGACCTAACTAATAAATCAATAATCATGGAGACACGAAATGATTTATGTTACATAAGGGGTCCACATGAGATGGACATTGACAAATTGAAGAAGTACCCCATGGTTTAGGAAGCTACACATTTGGTAACAAAGTTGAATGACCAAGAGAGGTGGTCGTAAGTGAATACAATGTGGCTACATATCATGAGGAGAATGTCACAGGGAGTGATCTACAACATAGCATGCTAAATTGTAGAGAACATTATCGAGGAAGCACGCATAGGTGATAAAATCAGTTTTGGCACTATTTTACTTTCTTTAGTATTTATGGAGATTGGAGTGCCCAATGGGCTAAAGGACAAGATATGGGAGTATCCCATGGAGAAAAAATCCCTTGTAGAAAGGTTTGATAAATATTTATGTGAAGGGTCAATGAGTGGGCCATTCAAATAGAGGTAGAGATGTGGTATGATAGGCTCTGTGTAGCATTTGAAGAGGAGTGGTGCATTCCTAAGGAGTTACCATCAGTGGTGGGAAAGGAAGTACAATTCATGGTGTACCAACACTTCTGCATCACGTGATTTTCTATGAAGGATGGGACATGGAGCCCATGGTGTAAAATACTATATGCCTTCACAATGCGCTACTTCCATGCATCATTCCAACATTTTAATGATGTGCGCCACCTAAATTTTATTACAGATAAGGTAGACTATGACTACCACACTCTGAGGAAGACATATGTCTTTCTAGGAAGGATTGCCTATGTTGAAAGGCTCATTTTAGATGTTATAAACATGAAGCCTATAAGCTTGGCAATTGGGGACATTAGAGTAGCACTCGTATACCTTCATCTTAAGCCCAGGCTAGAGAATAAAAATATGTGGATGATGAGTTTGAGCTCCCAGGGCCACCTAAGGGAAAGCATATAGTGGAGAACACACCAGATCCAAAGCCCATGGAGCCTATAGAGGTAGATGATGAGGAAGAAGAGCATGAAGACAATGACGGCTTAGAGCATAGTGGTAGGAGGCAACCCACAAAAAAAAATGGAGATTGAGCACACAAGTACCCCACCAAAGCTACAAGAGGAAGAAGAGAATTTAGAAGTAGTCTAAGGAGATATTTGTTTCAAGAGGGTATTCAGAAGAACAAGAAAACAAGGCACAAGAACTCCTCAGTCTGTCAGGAGATCACCATGACTCTCTCCATAAAAAGAGATAGTTGAGAAAAGAAGGAGAAATCTAAAGATGGATGAGACGGTGGAGGATTTTGCAGAGAGCATTCCCAAAACTCCTATACCACTAGAGGATGTAGAGGATCCCAAGGACAAATAAATTAAGGATGAAGGAGTAATGAAGATAGGAGAAACAAGACAAGAAACTACTTAGGACATAGAAGATCTAACTCCAAACCTTAGCGCTAAAGTTCGTAAGGGGCCAAGAACAAAGAGGGAAAGTGGGGAGTATGTTGTACCAATCATGGGCTATGATGAGGACACAAGTAAAATTATCCATACACAATTCCAAAATATAGTAGGCCTCAAGGATTTTTATGTATGGGAGTTGATGGACCCAGACATGGCTTACTGGGCATGCAAGGAAACAATTGTTATGGTCCATGCAAACTCACATGGATGAGCCTAATTTTTATGTGTGTGAAGAGTCCTGTGTGTCAAGAAGAATGAGGAAGGCACCACAAAATAGAAACATAACTATCAAGCCCACTATTATGTCTAATGAACAGGTGAGTAATGCCTTGGTGAAGGTATCCACAATAGAATGTAGATAAGGTTGAAACTATTAGAGTGATAAGAGAAGATATCAAAGCTAAAGATGTAGAAATAACACATCTAAAAGGAGAAAATAACCTAGAGCAAAAGAATAATGGGGTTCTCATTAGCATGGTAGAGGAGATCGAGATCATGTCCTAAAGGCAAGACCACACTTGGAGTCCAAGGTACCCAAAGGTTCCCTTCAGCTATGCATTATGTGCATACCTTAGTTGATTTGGTGCTTGAGGATGGATTGATTTGAATACCAGAACCAAAGGACCTTAAGTAGGAAGCGTAGAGAGAAAGGGCCTTAGTAGTTAGAAATATTTCATCTTATGAAGCCTTGCTCCAGAATTTGCAGGAAGAGATGAAGAAAGTAGACTAGGCATTGAATATTTGTGTAGCTCCAGAAGTAGTTATCTAAATCAAGACAATGGTAGAAGAAAATGAAGTCCTAAAGGTGATGAAAGATGAGACATTGGGATGTGTGGAATGATTAGCACTAGTAAATCAAAATCGTGAGGCCCTTGCAGCAACCCAAGACCCCCATAAAGAAAGGTTGGATGAAATTGGAAAGCTTATAACGCAGAAGATGGATCTTTTGGAAGGAAGGGTGACTACAATGTCCAACATTGTTATAGTATTACAGAATGAGAAGGAAGATATTATGCAAGAGGGGTTAGATTATATTGCATTATATATTACGAGAAAATACGTCGAAGCCATGTTAAGTGATTGGAAAACCTTAGAGGCTGAAATTAAAGAAGAATATTTGGAGTTAATCCTTCCAGTTGATACAAAGGACGTTGCAGGGTGAAAAGTTCATTATTTGTACATTAATTCTTTAATTTCCTTTCATTCCCATTCTTTATTATTTAAAGTATCAAGAGGAAACCATTGCTAGGGTGGAAATGTAGTTTAGTATGGGGTAATGTTGAGAAAACAAAATGTGACATTTAAAAGAAAAAACATAGAAGGTTCATGCATGAGAATAGGGTGTGTTTAAAGGCATAAAAAATAGGGAAGGAAATGTGCATGAAAGTCAAAGAGATATTTGGACTTAGCCATTTTCATGATTATGGGCTATTTTTGGAGATAGTGTGTAGAGCACACAAACCAGATAAAGACTTGTGTGACACGCATAGGATATTTTTGGAAGAGCATCTACTAAGCGCTTTACATGGGTTCAAGTTAATAATAGAATTATTACTACCAATTAACTAGAAGAGATCTATTATTAGCACACTTGCATGTGTGTCTATTATTGTAAAGGCGTGGCTATTTTCAACATGCGACCTATTTTGGGAATTATGTAAGCGGTGAAGGGAAATTCCCATCCTTATAAATATGTAGTAATCTGTGTAGGTTAGAAGGAATATATATGAGCTATTATGAAGTTATGTTGCCAGATCTGATGCACGCATGAACTTATGGTACTACTTATTGTAATAAGCTTCTAGTGTATTTATTGTGTTTAATATAATGGGGATTATTGACTGATTCAAGGTGTTAAACATGATCATAACTAGTTCTTTCATGGTTTAATTCATTATGGCTATTGTTTAAAATCCATTACTCTTTAGATCTAGATCTGGAATATGCTCTATAGATTTTTATACTATTTATAGATCTGAATGCATCAAATCTTCATCTTGCTAACATCCTGCACAAGAAACCCTAAAGAAGGTCTGAAACCTTTATGTGTTTCACGTGAGCACTTAGTCTAGGCTAAGTGATGTGCCAAAGATATGCTTTTGTTATTTCTGGTAAATTCTAGGATACATCATACTTTGTGCATTTGTTCTTATGTTGTTTGATTTTCATTATCCTATAATTTTTATGCGAGATTTGTTTTGTGCATTCAAATGTAACTTGATCAATTGAAATGCATGGTCTGGTATGACTTTGTATGTCCATTTGGTTAAATAGAAATGTATTAATCAATTCATTTTAGATGTCAATTTGTTTTATTTCGATAGAAACTTCTTGAGTTATTTATATTTTTTTTAAATCGTCTTGTCAATGGACTAGAGTAAACCTTTTGTAGAAATGTACAATGTGTATATTTGGTTCTTGTCAAGTTTGTTCTTTGTTTTAATGGTATCCTTTTGGGATAGTGACAGGGATTTGGTTAGTAAGGTTTGTTGTGATAGTATTGTGTCCATGTTGAGTCATTCATGTTTATATATATACCCTTTTTATTGATGATAGAAAATTGGTTGTAATGTAGTGGAAACTTAAGGCTTGGTGAATTAATTGGTTATTGACAAGGATTGATCATGAATTTTTATTAATTATCTTCTTTAATAGTTGGTTGCAATTTTAAATGTTATCATGTTTGAAATGATTATCATGACTATAACATAGATGGAATTAATTTTGTTGGATTACTTAACTTCTTTTATGGGAAAATGGTTCCTAAAGAGATTTAAATGACTTCTTTTCTATTTATGACATTGTGTATTTTTGGGAAGACTTTTTAATTGATCTTATTTTGAGTACTTGGAACATTTTCATAAACATCAGTGTTCCTTTTATGAAACTGTTAGATAAAAGCATATTGTTTTAATGTTATAGCGCTTATCATGCTCAATTCTTGTGAACTGACTCATGCTAACAATTTTGCAGATGGACTTCGTGAAAAGTGAAAGGAGAAAGACTTATAAAAAGTTGCATTTGTTTTATTAACAAAGTCATTTATTTTATTCGATACTTAATGTATTGAAATGCTCTTGAAAGGAACTTGTTGGAAAAACTATGTGGGCATATCACATTAGTTTTTGTACTAGAAAAATGTTTTATTAAAGTTTATGAAATACTTATTAGTACGGAATGAAGTGAATTCCTTTTTGATAAATGAATTGTTGTATGATTGATTTGTGATAATTGACTTATATATGCTACATATATGATTTAGATTTGATTAAAATCCTTGAAATATTAACTTACATAAGTTAATAATTATCTTCGGAGACAGAGTGTTGTTTGGATAACAAACTATAGTCTTAATTAATTAACTATGGGTAATGGTTAAACTATGATGATTATAATATATAAAACCTTATGTGGAAATGAGAATTAGAATGGTATGATATTAATATGGAATTTATCATCCTTATGTTTTCCAAATTCATGAATAGGACATTAGTCCTTAATTAGGAAGATGAGAATACTTCCTTATAATCATTAAATAAGAACCAAGTATGTTATCCTTATTTATGTGATAAAGTATAGATCTATAATGTTGATTAGTTGTATGATCTACTTTATGGGAATGATAAATGGTAATTAGGAAGCTTAAAGAATTAGTAAGATGGTTTCAAAAATGATGATAACACTAAGTCTAATTGTCAATCTTTCAATGAAGATTGTTTGTATTGTTAACTAAAGTAAAGAGATGTAATGTTCTTACTTATTTGAATCTGAATGATATTTAATGTTTAATGAAAATAATGGTTAAGGATTAAAGAGTTCACATGCATGAACGCAGATTTAATATGCATACCTTCAAATGGTGTAAAAGTGAATTAAAGATCCTTTCTTATTGGATCAATTGTACATACTTAGTGGACCCCTAGGTACAATGTGCAATGATTAATTAAACCAATTAATAAGCTGAAGGTTGATAAAATTTAAGGAATATTAATTATGTTAGTTCCATTAGAGAATTTTAGTATTTTAGCATAATTACTGCTACAGAGTACCCTCTTAATGATGGAAGTCATTAGGAGGATACTATGAAGCAGTCACTATGCTTCAACAACCCACTCAACTCATCTAACTCAATTGTCATAAGTGGAATTTCAGTTCATAGTTTTACTCTAAATAGAGATAGGCATATGGACAAGTGTAGTCATCAACTCATGTTGACCTAGGGTAAATAAACACACTTGAATCGATGAGATTTGATTTGAGTATGTCTATTTATCCTTAGTCACCATGAGTGGACTACAACACTAGTGTATGTGAGTTATCCCTATTTAGTGTGAAAATCTGACTCGGATTTGATTGATAGAAGTCAAGGAAGACCAATCTAGATAACAAATTGAGTGGGGTGAAATACATATTCCTTTTGACAAGTATGTCGTCTTGGAATGTAAACATGGTAAACATGTTTAAAACTTTGGCCAAAGTATCAAAAACTGCTAGTTGTGTTGTCTTATGTCACTGGGTCTAAGATTGCAAGATTTAAGATGAGTTTTAGTAACTGATACTCAGATTGGCTTCTTAGATAGAACAGTTGAGTGACTTGTAATGGGTATATGAACCAAAGTATACATTATATAAACATTAACAAGTTAAACATGAGAGATAGATTTAATACCGAGTTATGAAATGAGAGATCAATATTAATCCGAGTTATTACAACTACATATGGTTTTCTATTATGAGATGGAATGGAAATGGAATGTGTTTTCTGAATGTTATGAATTTATAACAAAGAAAATCATGTAAAGAAATTTTTTTCCCTTGTTTCTAAGTCATAAAAATGGATGTTACACAATGAGTACACACTTGACGTAAATGGAACCAATAGTGTAGACACCAAATTTGGGTCATAGTCCCATTTACCCCACATGTATATTAATTTAATTACCTAAAATTAAATTAATTCCCATTCTCACAATATTCATTAATTTAAATACCTTAATTAAACTAATTTCCACATCCCCTGACACCTCACCCCACCACATCACTTAAATACCTCATCATATACCGATTCTAGCATGTTTCCTTTTAACCAGACTCAATCTCTACTACCATAACTAACTAAGACTTAGTCTAACCCTAAAACTAGATGTCTATTATTTATCTAATAGTATGCCCATTTTATTTATGCAGAAAATACCATTTTAGACATGAACTAACGGGAAGAACTAGTAAAAAGGAAGTCAAGATCATGTTGTTTTGGCAACCTAGGATTTCCCACCAAAATTGATGCTAGTTAACCCTAAACCAACACTAGTTAACCTAAAACATCATCGGTTACCATATATTCACTTTCGTAACCTCTTTACATAAGTTGGAAGAATTATTCAAGTCTGAGAAGAGAGATATCTGCATGTAAGCACAAACCAGAGCCCTCTTGCACATCCAGACATCTTGAACTAGCACCAAGACTGATATAAAGGTTAAGCATTCATGGTAACATTTTGGGAAGCACTACCACCGAAGGCGAACACCATTTTCATAGATCAACCATCACCTCCATCCAACCACCAGTCTTCAAATACAAATAAGTGCATTTGGATCTGCATCTTTCCATTCTTATTTAAATAAGTTCCTTTATCTCTGTTTGAGAGTCCTAGTCTCCTTTGCATCTCATCACCTCCCACCTTCCTATCAATCCCTCCTCCTAACCACCTATAACCTCCCAAATCTCTATACCTGACTCTAGACATCTCTAAGAATTCTTAGCATCTTTGGCAACCTAACCCTCATTCTCCCATTCTTTGTGCAATCACATAGAATATTCAAAACAAACTTTTATTGAGTTTCTATCAGTCTGCTCCTATCGATGCCGATTAACCAAAACCATCTCCAGTTTCCTCCCAACTGGCATCGGTCATATCAAACCAACATTGGTCTCTATATCTGGTAATTCTTCCTGTAACAACAACCTCATACCATTCACCTAAATAAACCAACCACCCAAAACTTGGTCCTGACCTATTCTAGTCATCCTGGCCATCTACCCCACCTCTAAATCTGATCATAACCTTACCCATTAGATTAAATTTTTTTATTGTATTTGAATGAAATACCTAAATCATATCAACTATAGTAGGATGTTGTTTATTTATGTTATTTCTTACATTTAATTGTATTAAACAGTGGATTGACAACCATCTAAGAAGTATCACACTTCTTGGATCTAACACACGCTTAGGAAGTCTAGTGACATATATTATTTAATATTACTCTTGTGGTTTTTTTGCATTTGTAGGTAGTTCCTCCTAGAAAAAGGAAGTTCTCACAATGAGCACTAGATCAGGAAATCATAATGTGCACACTCTACCTTCCACCTTCATTCATAAGTATTCCTCTTCACCCTTACCCTATCTGTTTTTCTTATACATATGCAACTTATTAGTGAAACATTTTTCCATGTACGGTTGTCATTTTTGGATTTATTTCTATTCATATAGGTTACATCTTGTGTGTTTCCTTTCTAAATTGTTATTCACTAAATCTTCTTCTTTGGTAATATGTTCCTTCTTTCCAATTTCTCTAAATGAAACATTTCTTTTAGTGCATTTAAAAAGAATCGTTCTTCTTTCTTTCTGCATTAGTGAAAATCATCCTCTCTCCTATTCATCATTTTCTATATCAAATATAATTTTGATTTGGGTTATAAATTTTTTGCATTTCATCCTTTTATGCTACATCATTAGCTCACATTTAAAACTGAGGGCAACTTATATGCTGGAAGTCATGCCTAGTTGATAGTTGACATATTGAATTGTAGAAAACACTTTTTCTCTTCTCTCTCTTTTCTAAACTACACAAATCTGAATTTACACATCTTCTTAAACAACACCTTACCTAGAAGAAGCTATCAACGATCACATGATTAGAGGATTCATAGTGGGTACCCAACTGGTTTCTTTTCCAGTCATTATCTCAAAGAAAGGACCGTCCCCACCAAAACATAACCTTAAACCTCGCCTTTAGATTACCTCTTCATAGGACACCTTCCCAACCAAAAAAAAATTCTAAGTTCACAAGTCAATCTCAAATAGCATAAGATAAAGTAACATAAAATCCACTTGTAGGATTATGTGTTTTTCTTAGCTTTCTTCTTAATTACATTTTGAGTTGTGAGGATTATGTTTCTTCATTTTATTCTTCCTTTCACACTCCCCATCATAGTTGGAGTATTTTGACTATTTATGAGTGTGTCAGGGCCTCATATTATCATCCTCAAGTCTTCTGGGTTATTTCTTCATCTGATTTAATTCACAAAATCCATTTTTCTTCACTTCTTCGATTTCATAGTATCCAGATGGTGTCACCTAACGACCGTCATCGGATATCATTTGATCATCATCGGGTTTACTTGACTAGTGTTGGTTACCAACTCTTTTGGTTATTTTACCCAAAAATTATTTCATCACCTTCTCTTTTATATTTGAATTCATCTAGACATCATCATATTTCCAACATTTTGATATCACCACAAAATACGCTTCCCCATTTCATTTTTCATCAATTCTACTTCATTTTCTCAAACTAGTGTTTTCCCATAGTAACTGGTATCGGTTACTATAACTTTCATCAGTCATCTTAACCAACATTGGTTTCCCTATTTTAATTATTAATTGAAACATTGACCAAGTCTACCTACCAATATCTGTTCTTTCCCATTCCTACTACTTTCTGTGTCATCTATAGAATACAATTTCACCAGGTCAACACTAATTCACATGGTGTTGACTCACAACCAAGCCAACTCCCTTATATTTCATGCTATTCTTTATCCACTCCCACCTAGCCCATCAACATTTCATCCTATCACCTAAGGATCCAACTTAGCCTATCACCATTTCTATCGATGACAAGGAGTTCACAAGACTCCTTGTTCAGAATCATGTGGCCTTACAATACTATCTTACCCACTCATCTACCCAAGACTCCTCAGGACAACTAGTGATGAGGCTAGAATATGTTTGATTAATGTATAATATATGATCTCATCTTACTCTCCTTTTGATTAAGTTTGATTGTATTGTGTGAATTTTAGTTTATCTAATATAAGTTAGGATGTAATTGTCTATCTTTTGATTGATTGTGATTATAATGTTAAAATCTCTAGAATTCCTGACAAGTGTGTGTTTGAATTTAGTTTTGTAATAAAGCAGGTCTAAATCAGTCGAGGAAATGAAGTAAGAAGCATTTAGTTTGTTTTCAGCAACATCTGTTCCTACACAGCTTAGTTCTGGAACTTCCAAGCTAGTTTTAGAACTCCATCACACAGTCATCATCTAGTTTCAAAACTTTTAGACTTAGTTCTGGAACTCCAGTATTTAGTTCTAGAATTTTCAGACTTAGTTCTGGAACTCCTAGGATAGCTCCGAACTCTCATGTTTTTGATCCTTAAACAATTTCCTATGGTTTTGGAACTTCTCCGAAGTTCGGAACCGATAGGGATTTATCTATTTTAAACCACATCCAAAGATTTTGCATCTACGACCCTTTCAATCAGGAAGGATGAGAAGATTTATGAATGTAGATCTAGGGAGAGTTATCCTACAACTATCTAATCAACCACAATCTAGCTTAGCATCTATTATGGGCATGATTCGATTTCATCAAAATCATTGAGATAACTATGATTGTAAAATGTATATAAAAGTAGACTTGCAGTAGATAGATAGGATATATAGAAATAGAAGATAGAGAATGAGATAGAAATAGAATAGAGAAGAGAAATAGACTAAGTACTCAGATCTAGTACATTTTGTAATTCGAATGTTTTATCAATAAAATAGCCATTCCTATTTGAGAGAATTCTAAGTTGTTAAATCCTGATTTGAGGAGGAGCAAGGGCCCACTCCCCCAAGGACTAGGATATTTGTTTATTTGGTATTTATATTTCTTCAGCAAATAGCTTAGATTTGTTAATTATGTATTGTTTTAATTCTTTCAGTTAAACTCTATTGTATACTTGTTCCTGCAAGTGTTTAGATAGATTCTTATATTTCTTGCAATTTTTTTCCAACATTCTAAATTGAGTGTGTTTATTTTTCAAAAGTAAGTGTGTTTATTTTCCAACAACAAGTGTGTTTCCATTCTACAGCGTTTCCTTTCAACAAAGCTTTCAGTGTGTTTACTTTCAGAAAGTTTTCATAGTTTGATTTAAATAAGGTTTTACCAAGAATTCCTTAAGACATTAAAGAGATCCCCAAAAAATACAAAAATAACTACAGTCAACTACTAGATTGGTTAAAATTACTCTTGTTGCATATAGCTTTAGACACACCCCTGGTTTGATATGACATCAATAAGAATTTAATTAAATGAAGGGAATGACAACACCCATCATTTTTTACGCCATTTTTGGGGACACTAGTTGGAACTTTCTAATTAAGTGTTAACAAGAGCAAAAATCATACATCTAGTAGTTGAAGGATCTTCCCTGTTATATCACAAAATATATGAGTAGACCAAGAGACTCACAGGGTAGATTCCTCCCAAAAACATCTTCACAATAATTCATAACATCCTCTAGTCAAAGTAAGGAAATTTATCAAGAATTGGAAGCACCATCATCCCCTGTCAGAAAAGAAACAAAATTGCCATTTTTGGAATTCTTAGATCAGTCACCTAAAGGAAGTGGAACTTTTAGGAGAAATATTATTACTCAAGATCCATTTAGGGTGAGTTTTGATTCTCAATTTATTATTCAACCTCCTACTCTTGATTTTTCACCTTCCCCAAGGCATACCGCTTACCACATTGATTGGGAGGAAAATTTAGAAAATATTTTTAAAATGGCATGAGAAGCTGAGAGAGAACCTGATAGGACCTTTACCTATCCAATCCAATTGGGAGATGATGATACATCAATGAAAAATATCTCACTTACACATTTACCCACCTTTAGAGGGATGTCATTTGAAGATCCTGACCAATTTCTATTTGAGTTCAAGGTACTATGTCAGACCTATGATTATAAGATAGATAATCAAAAACTCAAGTTGTTTCCATCCACTTTGAAAGATGCAACAATGAGGTGGTTTATGGGATTACCATCCAACTCTATTAGCACTTGGGCACAAATGGAGACTACCTTCCTAGATAAATACCAGGATTATTATAGAGGGAGAAATAGGAAGGAAGAATTCTTCAAAATCAAGCAGGAGGACGATGAAAACATAGAAGAATATTTAGATAGATTCCTCTTTATTAGCAAAAATGTGGATTTGTGCTTTCTGAGGAGTTAAGTAAAACCATTTTTCTTAAAGGTTTGGATGAAGAATCTAGAGAAGCCCTTAAATTAATAGGAGGTGGAGACATTGATCAGATAAGAATGAATGGAATTAAAGAGATTTGTAGAAGCTATTCTAGAATGAGAGGTGGACCTAGAAAGGGAAAATCAATAAAAATTTTAAATCCAGATATGAACAAACTAATGGATGAGTTAGCAAACTTTAAAACAAACATTTTAGTACAATTAACCTCTACTATGGATGGATTACAAGCTAAAGAAAATTCCAAAACTGAACCATTGGCTATGTATTGTCCTAGATGTAGGAAGAAGCATGCATTAAGAGACTGTCCTTTGGATAAAATAGAAATGTGTCTTATCTTGTGAATCTAAAGAACATGATACTGATGTTTGTTCTTTACTTCTTGTTATTAAGAATCAACTTAAACAAACTAGTGCCTCATCTACAACAAAAGAATTGAATTTTTTTAGAGACAACCTAACCAAGGGTAGTTTATGCCAAGATTAGTTCCTAATCCCTGGACGATGCCATGGGCTACTCAGCTAGTACCAAAAATTTGGGACAACCTCCTTGGGTACCTCAACCAACTTGGAACCCTCAAGATTGGGAAAATCAAGCTTGGTATGCTTAGGGACATCAAAAACCATGGGATGGTCAAGGAAATCCTTATGCTTGGTCACAACCTAGATGGAACCCTAGTAATTATTCCCAAGGAAGAACATATCCAAATCAGAATCAACATGCCATCATGGGATCTCTTGCACAAAATTCACAAACTAAGAATGTAGTCCAAACAAAATGCCAACAAAACCAGTAGCAAATCCAAGAAACAAACAAATAACTCCTATTTATGGAATAGAACCAGAAAAATAAGTTGATTTACATGTTATGGATTGTAAGGATATTCAAACTAGATTTGGGAAAATCATTAACACTCCACCCCTTATAATCACTGAAATGATAGAATAAAATGAAATTCCTAGTAATATTGTTCCAAAAGAGGATATTGAAAGAAAATAAAAGGAGCTAGATAGCAACACTACTGAGACTCCATTTCCAGAGAGATTCAAAGAAGCTATAGAAATCAAGGAGTCTAAATTGGTACATGAATTAAGGAAATTGAATATTGAAATACCACTATTACAAGAAATTAAGGACATTCCATAATTGAACAAATTAATCAAAATGTTATGTATGAAAAATCCTGTAATGAAGAAACAATACCCCAAAACTATCAAATTAGATGGGAACTTGTTGATTTATTGGCAGGAAAATTGTTACTTCCCAAATACGAAGATCTTGGAAGTCCTATTAATTCTATTTCTATAGGAAATAAGGATGTACATAATGTTTTGATAGATTTGGGAGCTACTATCAATGTAATGATAGTGGATACTCTTGAAATGTTACCATTAACGGGTATACAACCTACTAATACCATATTGCGGATGGCGAGATCGATCATAGTAAAAAACTAGAAGGAATTATTGAAGATGTGGTAGTTATGGTGGAGTCATGGGAATATCCATTTGACTTCCTTATACTACATCCAAAAGGTAAAACATTGGGTTATCCCATTATTTTGGGTAGACCATGGTTAGCTATAGTTGCTTTTGATAGATTACAGTCGTGTGATATGACAATATCGAATGGTAAGAACTCTATAAAAATTTCCTTATATTCTACTGCACAACATTGTAATAACAATCATGAACAATTGTGGGTTGATTCTCTTGAAACTAATAAGAAAAATTTGTCTTCTTTGGCTATGATCACATTGCAGGATCATGTAAGAGAAGTAGAAGAGATGATTAATCCACCATTAGATGAGAACCTGCTATCCTTGAAGCAATCAAAAATAGTTCTAGAACCCGCAAACTTAGTTTCAAACCCATGAACTTAGTTCTGGAACCCACGAACTTAGTTCCGAACATATGAACTTAGTTCCGGAACCACCACATTTAGTTCCGAACCATGACAACAACAATTCTCTTTGATTGAAAATTATTTCACTCCGGAGGAATGAGATTTCTCGTGGGGAGAGGATGAATCAGTAGCTTTAGTTTCAAGTACATCAGGAAGTGGTGAAGAATTTCTGGAAAGTAGTAGTGACAAGGAATTTAGCCTGCAAAGAGATAAGTATCATAATTCTCATTACTGTCCTTTTCCAGTGTTTTTGTCTCGAGAACTTTTGGAGATGTTGCTACATACCATATTTTGTTACCACATGCATGTCCATTAAATACTTTAATGAAACCCTTTCCACAAATCAGTTCATCACATATTGGAACCAAGCATGTTGAAATTCAACTAGGTAAAACTTTAAACATTAACAGTTGGTTGAAGGAGGATGAAGAAGATAAATTGTTTGATGTTCTAAAAATCATACTAAATCTTTTTTGGGATTAAAAAGATATGAAGGGGATTCATCCAAGTATCTACACTCATCACATCTATACTAAAAAAATTAAACCAATTAGGTAGCTTCAAAGAAGGATTAGCCCAACTTTAAGGGATATAGTCAAACAAGAAATTGAAAAACTATTATAAGTAGGTTTCATCCACCCTATCTCAAATATCTTGTGGGTATCTCCTCTTGTAATTGTTCCCAAAAATAATGGAAAATGGAGAATATGTGTTGACTATAGGGAACTAAACAAATCCATAATGAGATATTATTTTCCCTTACCATTCATAGATCAAGTCCTATATAACCTTTCGGTAAACAATAATTTTCTTTCTTGATGGCTTTAGTGGGTACATTCATATCAGAATTCTGTTGAATATCACGACAAAACTACATTTACATATCCATGGGAAATATTTTCCTATAGGGTGTAACCATTTGGTTTATCCAATGCTCCTACAACTTTCCAAAGAGTTGTACTTACAATCTTTACTAATCTAACAAATGATTTTGCTAAAGTATATATGGATGACTTCACTTTGTACATGGAGATACATTTGAAGATTTTTTGAAAAATCTGGACAGATTGTTAACAAGATGCGAACAACACAACCTGTCTCTTAGTGATGAAAAATGTTTGATGATGGTGGATGAGGGGATTGTATTAGGACACCATATTTCAAAAAAGGAATTCAGTGGATAAAAAAAAATTACGATCATTTTAGATTTACCTATTCCTCAGACCCCCATAGATATCAAATCATTTCTAGGGCATGCTGGGTACTATAGGCACTTTATAAAATATTTCAGTAAAATTACTGCCCCCATGTTTAATTTGCTAACCAAGGACTGTGAATTTCTTTAGGATGAAAATTGTTAGCATGATTTTGAAGAAATTAAAGAAAAATTAATCAGTGCCCCAATATTGAGAGGTCCTAATTGGGAAAATCCATTTCATATCCAAACAGATGCCTCAAATTATTCCATTGGTGTAGTATTGGGACAAAAAGATGAGGAAGGAAAGATGTATTCCATTTACTATCTTAGCAAGAATCTTACTCCCACTGAATTGAATTACACCACCACTGAAAAGGAATTTCTTGTTGTGATTTATACAATCAATAAATTCAGACATTACATTACAAGTTAAAAGATATTTGTACACATAGATCATTCAATAATTAACTATTTAATGAACAAACCAAATGGTTAGAGGAAGAATAATTAGATAGTTATTACTTTTTCAAGAATTTGATATTTCCATTGTGGATAATCTAGGAAAATCTAATGTGGTAGCTGATATTTTGTCAAGACTAACCACCACAAGGGAGCAAGATCTAATCAAGGATAACTTTCCGGATGAACAACTATTTGTAATCTTAGCATGTATACCATGGTTTCTGATATGAAAAATTATCTTGCAACAGGAATTTTCCTCCTTCTTTCACTAAGAAACAAATAAAGAAGTTAATTAAAACCAAAGGCACAATTCAAATGGTTAAATGGAATGTTATTTAAGTGTGGTCTTGATTTTTTCTTGCGCAGGTGTGTAAGATAGGATGAAATCTTTGACATCCTCAGAGAATGTCATGATGAACCAAGTGGAGGACACTATTTAGTTAAAAGAACAACTCATAAGATACTTGGAACTAGTTATTATTGGCCATCTCTATACAAGTATGTGAAGAGATATATCAAGAGGTATGATCCTTGTCAAAGGATGGGATAACCAACTATCACCAATGAAATTCCTCTTCATCTTCAAGTTTTGGTTGAACCATTTGAGAGATGAGGATTAGATTTTGTTGGTCCCTTTAATCCTCCTTCATAAGGGAAGGAATACATTCTTGTATGTACTATGTGACAAAATGGGTAGAAGTGCACACTTCCACAAATGCCACTAAGGAATCAGTTGTTGATTTCCTTTGGAACATAATTATGATAAAGTTTGGAGCACCATGGAGCATTGTTTCAAATTAAGGACCACAATTCATGTCTAATATGATCCAAGCTTTCACAAGGTATTACCAAATCAATCATAGGAAGTCATCTCCTTACCACCCATAGTCAAATGGACAAGCTGAAGTAACAAACAGAGAATTGGAGAACATCCTTACCAAAATAGTTGAAGTTGGGAGAAAAGATTGGGTAAAGAGACTACCTGAAGTTATCTGGGCTTATAATACAACTTGGAAAAATACAACAGGGTTTTCACCATATGAATTAGTCTATGGGAAAAATCCCTTGTTTCCTATAGAGTTTGAACTTCAGACATTGAGGACAACAGTAAAGGTGGGAATTGAGTTGAATGCAACTCAAAAAGAAATAATCCTTCAACTCAATGAGTTGGATGAATTAAGGTTGGAAGCACTTCAGCAGATAAAGATGATTCAAGAGCAAAGGAAGCAATGGCATGACACACATATCAAGAAAAGGCAATTTAAAGTAGGAGACTAGGCATTACTGTTTGATTCTAAGTACCAACAATTCAAGGGAAAATTTAGAACCAGATAGTTGGGACCCTATCAGATTGATCAAATATTTGACAATGATTCTATTTAGGTACTTCCCATTGATGGCAGTAGTAGAACACTCTTAGTCAATGGACATAGGCTAAAAATATATAGGAAGCCTCCCACTAAGTATGAATTCTTGAAGAAGATTGAAGTAGATAAAGAATTTGATCATATGAAAGAATCTTTTTCTTCTAAAATGATCAAATAACCAAATGATAGATCCAGAATAAAGGGAAAAAGATGAAAACTAGAAAATGGCATTTTCTTCCTAAAAAAAAGAAATTCTCTCAAAGTTCAATTGAAAACCAACAAATGGCAGTTGACCTCTTTTTGGCTAGTTCAAATAAAGGAATTCTTTTGAATTCTAGCAGTCTTATCTAATCATGTTTTCTTCCACTTGTAGGAATGACGAGTCATCATAGCAAAAGGATTACATCATCAAGAATAGTAATTATGTCTTTTAACTTATTTATGGTTGATTAAATGTTTACATGTGTGATTTGACTTAATTTAAAAGTAGGTATGATGAGTCATCTATTTATACATTATAATTACAAGTGTATAATAGTGAAATTGGTTTGGATTGAATAAGTAGTGGCATGGTTATCATTAGTAATCATTATTGAAAAAATCAAGTGAAATAAGTTGCAGAGATATTTTGAGGAAGGAGCGTCGAATTAATTTTGTATTCCACAACAAAGAACAAAGAATTTTTTAGTTTCATAGCTAAGTAAAAGGGCCTACAACCAATTCACACAAAATCAAAAGAGACAGAACTCAAGACGATATGGGGATGAAGAAGAAATTTAAACTAGAGGATGATTCCCAGCTACTCACAGATGAAGAAGTGGCATCCTTCTTTGAGCATGCATGATGGATAGAGTTCATGAAGAAATTTTCAAGGCATAATGAAAAATTAGTAAGAGAATTCATCATAAACCTAGAATAATTTAGAACAAAGGTGATAGATATATTTATTCCTTTATCTGTAAACATTGTAAGTAACGTGTCTGGAGTGCCAATTGTGCATGTCCCACAACTTGCCAAGTGGACTTTGAAAGAATTGGTTGAATTCTTACTACAAGAAGGAGAAACTGAACCCTAGTACATCTATAATACAAAGAAAATCATAAAAGGGGTCAGAAGGGCCAGTTTTCCCAAACCCTTTAATAGGGTAGCATTTTGGATAGTAAAATATTTAACCTATGATGGTCAATTTGGGTCTGTGGGAAAAGAAGTCTTAAAAATTCTCATATATCTGAAGTATAGAGCCACCAAACCTGAGTACATAATAAACCTTCAAGAGTTTCCTTTTGATTCTATACAGACCATGGCTCAGAGGTATTCCTGGGGTGTTGGGACAATTAGGCATCATGGTCTAATTCATTTAATATGCTAGCACCATTTCCTATCAAAGAAGAATGGAGAAGAAATTTGGGACAAGTTTCTTGACAAGTTCAAGAAAAACCCTAATATTATCATAAGGACAATTCCAGCCCCATTCTCTCCTTCAAATAATCTAGAAATTGATGCCCCTGTAAAAGGAAAAAGGGAAATGGAAAGAGAAAATATACGAAAAGAAGAAGGTCGGTGAGAAAGATAAAAATAGCAGAGCCTTCTGTACCTGTGAAGGAAATTCCTTCTTTTGTAGCAACTTCAGGGGAGCCAATATCTATCTTTTACGGTGATAGCTCACCCACACAAGAGCAAGAAAGAATAGTAAGAAGAAGATCTAGAAGGAAATTCACTGTTGGGCATGTTGAACTTCCCCAAATAAGAAAAATTCATAAGAGGTCAAGGGAAACCCCAGAAGGAAGGAGTGAGAAGGAAAGGATGGAATAAGAAGCTGCTAACATTTTAGGCAGCATGGTCATGACTCCTCTCGAGCCAATTCAAGATGAAATGGATAGAGGAGAAGAGAGATTTGAAGAGCAAGATTTTCAAGAATTAGTTGAACCATCAACATTGCCACATGAAGAAGAAGAGTTGGCATCCAAGATAAGAAAAGGAAAATTTCCTTTGATAGAGGAAGAATTCCCAACTCCTCAAATAAATTTAGAGGAAGAAGAAAGACATCAAGTTAAATAGGATTTATTCTTGTCTAGAGAAGAGCTCATTATCAGATAAAAATATGAGGAATTGGATTTCCTCAAGCTCAAATTTAAACAAAGGGAAATGCTCATTAGATAGTTGACAACCCACTGCAGCCAGACTAAGTAATTATCAAAGCAACCAAGAAACAACTGATAGAAAAGAGGAAGACTTTCAGGCTTCCGAAAATAGAGTGTTGTGTCCACAGCCTCTGTACAGACTGAGTTGACCTATTTGCCACTCAAACAGCTATGGAATGATACTTGCAGGAGCTCGAGATAATCCAAAACATTAAATGAAGAATTAAAGACCAAGATGGAGGAAGAGATGAAGGTAATAAAGGAATGGGAAAAAAATTATAAGGAGGAAGGAAATAAATATAAATTCCTTACAAAAATTCATATGGTATGTATTATGAGTGAGAAATTACTTTCTTGCAGGAGGCCCTCTCCTGCAGAGATAGTTTGTTTTTAGAAGAGAAGTTCATTCACTGGTAGCTATCAAGGATTACACATGGGCTTCCACATAAATTCATGGTAGCTTACTCTCTCTCTAGCCACGAGCAAAAAAATCTTCTGTGTGAATTTTATCTTTGCAATTTTATGCTAGAGAAAACACAGGATTTATGATCAACTTGTATGTAGGGAGAGCCAACTCAATGCATTTGTCTCTATTTTGCAAAACCAAATTCCATGGAAGAAAAGGGAATTTATATTTTTATTGAAATTCGGATCAACAGTCTTTGTATGAGAGCTCATTATGGTAAACCCTCTTCCTTCCTCACACATTTTAGAACTCATACCTTTGATGAGAGATTCAAGACACACTATCTTGCCACTATGCAAAAGAATATTGATGCCTTCACCTCTTATGAGGAGGAAATTTTTAAGATATTTATGAAGGATGCTCAAAGTGGTGGGAACTCCTTTACTATTTCCTTGACAAGAAGGAAAGTATTTTCCCCAAAAAATCTAATCTAGAGTTTAAAAGGGAAAAAGAATTATGCATAATAATTCCCCAAGTCAATGAAACCTACGGGAAAATATGGATGGGAATGCAAACAAGGCCCCCTCTACTTCTCACCCCCATGTCTCCTTGGAAAAATAGAGAACCTCAAGACCCTATTGAATTTGAACCATGGGAGAGGATAATATAAGAAGAAGTAGGGTATAGTACATCCAAGTTTAAAAATTAGAAGTTTGTAGTCTGGAACTGATAGGGAGTTATCTATTTTAAACCACATCCAGAGATTTTACATCTACGAACCTTTCAATCAGGAAGGACGAGAAGATTTCTGAACGTAGATCCAGGGAGAGTTATCCTACAACTATCTGATTAACCATAATCCAACTAAACATCTATTCTGGGCATGATTCAATTTCATCAGAATCATTGAGACAACTATGATTGTAAAATGTATATAAAAGTAGACCTGCAGTAGATAGATAGGATATATATAAATAGAATATAGAGAATGAGATAGAAATAGAATAGAGAAGAGAAATAGACTAAGTACTCAGATCCAATGACGTTTGTAATTCTGAATGTTTTATCAATAAAATAGCCATTCCTATTTGAGAGAATTCTAAGTTGTTAAATCCTGATTTGAGGAGGAGCAAGGGCCCACTCCCCCAAGGACCAGGATATTCATTTATTTGGTATTTATATTTCTTCAGAAAATAGCTTAGATCTATTAATTCTAGATTTTTTTAATTCTTTCAGTTATACTCTGTTGTATACTTGTTCATGCAGGTGTTTAGATAGATTCTTATATTACTTGCAATTGTTTTCTAGCATTCTAAATTGAGTCTGTTTATTTTTTAAAAGCAAGTGTGTTTATTTTCCAACAGCAAGTGTGTTTCCATTATGCACAGTGTGTTTCCTTTTGGCAAAGCTTTCAGTGTGTTTACTTTCAACAATTTTTTATAGTTTTATTTAAATAAGGTTTTACCAAGAATTCCTTAATACATTAAAGAGATCCCCCAAAAATACAAAATTAACTAAAATCAACTACTAGATTGGTTAAAATTACTCTTGTTGCATATAGCTTTAGACACACCCCGGTTTGATTTGACATCAATAAGAAGTTGATTAAATTAAGGGAATGATGACACCCATCAGCTAGTAAATGACATGTTTATATCTATTCCTCCTACCCTCGCCCCCACTTCGCATTAGCTACCACTAGTTTGGTGCTGCCCTCATCCACATTACCCCCTGTGGTTTATCATTTAGGTCACACTTCATCCATAACTACTGCCCTACGGAGTCTATTGCACACATGGTGTCAACTATTCTTTCACTAACCACCTTGAACATGGCCCCATCTTCCCCCTTTTCCACATATATACCAATTGCATCACAACCACCTCTAGTGTTGGCAACCCACACCCCATTCCAAAACCTTGTTCTTTCCATCCCTCAGTCTTTACCACCCATTACCACGAGAGTTGTTGCAACCACCCCACCTATTTACACACATCACCAGCAACCCCCAATCTTGTCTATCACTTATTTGGGGTATATTCTACCTGTATCTATCCCCCTTTCATAGTTTTTATATTTGGCACCCCCATGTACTAGGATTCCGTCCACATCATACACCCATCATCAACCTCTCTTTACTACAGGAGGTGCTTATTCCTCATAACCCACCAATGACCTCAATAGGATGATGATGGAAAAGATACAAACATTAGAAGCATCAATTTCCGGCTCTCGTAACTCCTTAACCTATGCAAATTTTTGTAATGAGACTATTCATCCATCCATTCCTATTCACCCATACCCTATACATTGGTAAATGTCCAAGTTCAACCATTTCAATAGTAAAGAGGACCCACAATAGCACTTGTGGTCATTCAAACATGGGTGCTACCTAATTTCCCATGACTATGTTTTACTCTTACGATATTACCCATGTCCATAACAAGACTTGCCTTAGATTAGTATAATAGTTTACCTAAATATTCCATCTACTCCTTTAACCAAGTGGCTCAAGAATTTATGGAACACTTCTCTATCAATATAGTTAAAAAATTCACCATGACCGACCTATATTCGACACGATAGTATGATAACGAATCTATCACAGATTTCATTTCTCATGGCGAGTCTTATCAACCAATTAATGTTCTAGTTACCTCAAGCTGAACTTAGTAATTTATTCATTAGAGCTTGTGCTAGACACATCTCACCAAATCTGTAGGAAAAAACCTTCCATACCTTTGATGAAGTATTCACCATGGCGCAAAAAGTTATAAATTCGTGCAATTGAAGAAAATAAAATACAATTATGAAACAAGAATGCCCTGTTAAAATCAAATGATTCTTCTTCATTTTTTAAACCTCAAAATAATTATTCAAAAGCCAAAGGATTTGCCAATGTGGTATTTCTCAAAGCTTTTCTATCTCACCCCTCTAATCAAGCCAAACCTTCCTCTAATGTTTCTTTGTTCATAATTTTCATTTACTGTGGGAATAATAGAAGTACACTTCAATTGGAGAGCCCTATTATTCAGTCTTGGAAAATCTTCTTAAAGATGGAGCCATTACACTTCCCCCATAAAACCTCATACTAGTTTCGATCCCACTCTTCTTATTCTTGCATGGTATAAGGAGCATGAATACTATAATTATCATCACATCAAATGCCATAGTGACGGTAATTACATAACTTTTAGGAATATTGTCCAGAAGATGATAGATAATGGAGACCTCGTCGTGGACAACCCAAACACATTGGAAAATCAAAATTTTCACATCTTTAAGAAGTTGTTCCCTAACCATAAACCATCATCTAATCAGAATAGTGAACCTTCAACCATTGACAATAATTTCCATGAAGTCCACGTAGTTTTTGATATCATATCGGTTGTTTCTCAAATTCCACCTATTTCGTCTATCAAGGAAATTCTTTCATGAGCTCCTCTACCCATCAGAGGAGCATACCTATTCCACTCTTTCATCCTCAGAGGAGTCCCTTTTATCTCCTCCTTCACCCATAAGAAAATCCATGAGTTATGATGATGCCATTTCACCATCTACCTTGCAACCTACCGAACAAGAAAAAATATTAACTCTCCGATCCACGGGTGAATCATCATCACTTTCTCTTGTACCAAAGGAGAAGTCTACCTCACCCCACCTACTATCTCTCTTACACATGGGAGATTCTTTAAACATGCCACTACATATTGGGGACAATTTTCCCTCAGCATCCCATGATCCCATTGGCCTAATCTCGGCTCTTTTACCCACAGTCCGAGGCTAATTGAATCACTATCTCATAGACATATTTTATAGGGATTACAACCAAACCAACCGTATCTCTTCTTACAACAGTCCCATTTTCATGAATGGTTGAGTGCTTGGATTACACTGATAATTCCATGCTCTAGTGACGTCTTCAGCTCCCTTTTTTACTCAAATGCAAATGTTTCCTGAAGATACCTCCATGATCTATCTAAAGGTATTTCCGGCAACATGATCAACCCTAACCCTACCTATCTAAATGACTTCTTCTTCATCACCTCTACCTACATCTAAAAATTTACCCATGACTAAAACCATTCCAATTCCTATGAACCTACCCACACATATATCTTCATATGTATCTAGACCCATCACTACCTTAGGTGTCATGTCAACATCAAACCTTACCCATTCACTTGTCAAATTTGATTTAGCCATGTCTTCCCAAACCCGCACCAAAATTATCCCTCCACCTAAAAGGAAGACCCAACCTTCTAAGACACATATGCCAATATCACTTACCACACCTTTATCACCTTCACCCTTCCATCCATCCTAGGGCCTCACCCATCAATCCTAGACAAATATTCTCCTACCCAAGGCCACCAAAAGTTAAGCAACCTATTACTTCATCATGATCCTTTGTTATAGCTCATTTACCTACACGACAAAAACCTCACCCTCACCCATATATTTCTTATGACCTATACCTCCACCATTCTATAACCCCAACTTTTCCTATACAAATTCAACCCATACCTTCCACCCAACCTCTACCAACCACTTCCAATATAATTATATTGTCCCCATGGGTAACTTTGTACTCTCCTAGCGTCTACTTTCCCTTCTACATCAATTACACCTATGTCATGTTTCCCAAAGCAGTGCGAACCCAAAGACAAGAACCCACTACCCTCTAATAAGGTAGTTAAACCAACAAAACCTTCCATTGATAGCTCTTCTATCACACCTTTACCCAAGTGGATGTCATCAAATCCTAAGATAGTACCACCTACAAAACTAGTGGTCTAGCCCATTCCCCCTCCTATAATGCCTCTTCCCTCACAATCATCCACACCTTCCCCAAAACAAACACTCACTTCCCACTGTGATCCATTGGCAGGATCCTATGCTAATATTCTATCCAACCTCTTAGAGACTTCCGTCATCACACTACCATTGCTTTGACGTTACAACCCCCTCAAACCCAAACTAAAAGGGTTTGATGAAAATAAAATTTTTGCCTATCATCATGTACCAGGACATGATGTAAAAGGTTGTAAGGCTCTCAAAACCATTCTTCTTCAACCTTATCCTCCAAAAGAAAATTTTAAAGATGATGATCTTATTAATGAGGACCATGTTCCACCTTTACATGTTACCACACATAATTGTCCCTTAATTCTTTAACGACCTTCATCTCCACCCCCACAACCCTTTTATCCACCTCCTGAATTTGATATTAACATGGTCTATATGAGAGTTGGCCAAACCACCATCCAAATTCTAGTGTGCCCTACTCATTTTGCAAGGCTCTTACCCCACATGAGGTTTTTTCCCATCATGTCATTAAACTACTCATGACATACCATCTCCATCTACCTCCTTCCCTCGATTAACATGGTTCAAGTTTCCACCCGTGCCCAAAAGGACAAAGAAAATAAAAAGAAACTAGCCCATCAATCAATCTCGTGCCCAATATACCAGCCACACCCGTACCCAAAATCACCATTCAGGACCCACATACCCTATTTCTAATAGGGTCACCATCGTCTGAATGATAAAATAATTACATCAATCCCCTCTAAAAATGTCTTCATACAACCTTGTCCAAACTTATGAATCTCATACACAATACCTTATGGAGGTTTTACAATCCATCAAAGTTTTACCTAATGACCCCACACTAGTAGCCTCCATTATCACCCCTCACCATGTGGCCTCTCTTACCGATCATCTCCTTCTTCTACCCCCACGCCAACTCATCAAGTAGTTTCCCTCATTTTCTTTGATGAGGAGATTATACCTCTCGGTCAGATGACCCTAATCCCACCTTTTTCATCTCAATCTATATCGATAATATACGCGTATGATGTGTTATGATCGATGGTTGTGCTAGCATTAACATTATATCTTCCCAAACGTACAATTAAATGTGCATCCCTTCAAATTATATGCATAATAACCCAATTATGATGCACTCCTTCAATAACACCATCACTTCGACCCTTGGCACCATTATTCTTCATATTCACATAGGCCCTCACACTTTGTCCCAAAATTGTTCTATGTATTAGAGGGAGAGTTCCAAAGTATAACCTATTGATCAGCTGACCTTAGATTTAAATCATGGGTTTTGTCCCTTCAACTTTACACCACTATGTGAAATTTGAACATGAAGGGTATAACTGTACCATCCAAGCTGACTTGTCACCCTTCTAAACATACCTAATGATGTCTTTGCACTGTTAAGGAATATACCATTACCCCCACTTCTCCTTCACTCACAAGCCCATCTACTAATGATGTTGCTACCTCTCCCACACCTAACTCTTTTATTCCTACTACTTTTGCACCCTCTAAAGCTGGCCCATCTACTTCCCAACCAATCGATACTTCTCCCCAACCATATGGTGATTCGTTTATCCCCAATACTCTCATATCTACTACCAACCCCTTAGAAGTTATTTTTCAATGCCTCACTTTGGGAGAGTGACACCTCTACAATATCAACACAATCCTCACCCCACAAGATTATGGAAACCTACACTAGCACCCTCATTATGACTATCACATAGGAGAGGTTTTCCCTTATGGTCCTCCCCACCTTCACACCAACTTAACATATGGGAGACTTGATACTACCACCTATTCACCTGAACCTCCATCCCAAACATGACCATTTTCATCTGACCTCAAATATCTCACTATCCTCTACTTCACCCAAATTTTCCTTCATCACGGCGCATGGAAAGGGTTTAGCTTCAGTTTTTATGAACAAGGCCATCATACCGTCATCCCATGTACCACCCGTAAACATAAAGATCATAGTGGCATTGTATTTTCCACATCATCTTCTAAGAAGGCCAGCATCACCCTCATTGAGGATAACAAACCTTCTCCACCCCTTTCACCAACATCACCACCTTCACCCATGGAGTCCATAGATCCCGAATCTATTCCTCCTAACATTTTTTCATAACACAATTTCCTTGGGACCTCTAACTTATCAACGTGATGGTGAGGCTCCCTCTTCTCTTCCCTTCCTATATCTTGACATGATCGATGACAATACACCTTCTATTAATGTCATTTAATGTCAGGACAATGAGTCCATCCTCACCTACCTTGGTGTGGAAGATTCTTATATTCACTAGTCATTACCTTCTGAGACACAAACCATGTTGAATGAATCGACTATCGAAATCAATATTAACACTCAAGACGACCCACACATTTTAAATATAGGCCAATATTTAGATGCTTCGAATAGGAATCTTTTACTTCTTTCCTCCAAGACCATAACAACACTTTATAAACCATCCTTGTTGAGGTTTTTGGTTGTCCTATAAAACCATCCTTTGTTTTAGGTTTTGGTTATCTTGTAAAACCATCCTTGTTGAGGTTTTTGGCTGTCCTATAAAACCATCATTCATTTCATGTTGTTGGCTATTCTACAAAACCATCCAGGATCATGAGCACGCATGGGTGGTAAGGTGCGAGAAGGAAGTGTGATTATTTTTTCTACCTTGTCAACATTAGGGGAGTGTGTGTTGGGAATTAATAATGTTAACAATAGGGGAGTGAATGTTATGAATATATTGTGACATTATTAATAAATTGTAATATTATTAATAATGAGTTAATACAACTCATATTAATAATATAGTTAATAGTTGTGTTTGAGTGAAGTTGTTAAATAAAAAACTCACGTAGCTATTTTGGTGTGTGAGATAATAAAGGGATGAGAGATATATCCTAGGGATAAATTTTAGAGATTCACGGAGAGAGATTATAGGGTTTGAAGATGAGTTTTGACTCCACCTTTGTAGGAGATCAAACACTATAAATTTAAACTCTATCAATGTAATTGACATCCCGAATAAATTCTTAATTTCTATATTCTTGTTATTCGGTGTTATTTATTATAGTTTAGTTTTTATCGGATGACCTTCTTTTCAAATCCAAACATCGGGCCCAATACCTAACAATCCATAAGGTCATCTTTAAATGCCTCATCAAGTATTGTGTTTTCCTTTAACCTAAGAAGTATGTCTTCATGGTGCTTTCAGGGAAAAATCCTTGGTTTCATTGTCTCTTTGTGTGACATAGAAGTTGATCATGTTAAAGTAAAGGCTATTCTTGAAATGCTTCCACCTACTAATCTCCATCAACTTTGAAGTTTGCAAGGTAATTTGTAATCTATTCTTTGGATTATTTCACATCTTTCTGATTGTTTTCAACCATTCCATCATCTCATAAAAAAGATGTCTCCTTCAAATGGGATGATGAATGCCTCAAAGCCTTTGACACCTTGAAACAATACCTTCTTCAACCCCTAGTGCTCATTCCCCCTAAAGATGACCAACCATTTTACCTATACATTTATGCCACTGGTCATTCCTTAGGTTCCATGCTCGCTCATCGTGATGAGAAACACAAGGTGAAAGTGGTGTATTACATAAGTTGTACCCTTTTAGACTACGAAACTAGGTACACTCATGCTGAAAAAATTTGCTTAGCCTTAGTTTTTGTCACCACTAAATTTTTCATTACCTACTCAACCAAAAACCTTTGTCATCACTAACACTGATCCCTTACATTACATGTACACCAAACCCTACCAACATCAACGTGCTGCACATTGGCTCATGCTTCTTGTAGACCTTGACCTCAAATTCATCCACCAAAATCTATCAAGGGCCAAACCATTGCTGACCAACTAGCAAACGCACCTCTTTCTGAAGATCAACCTTCTAACTTTGATTTTCCGGATGAATCCATTGTTGCCCTCTCTTTGGATGATACCACTTACCAGATGACCTTATTCTTTGATGGTTCCAAATGTCAATGTGGAGGTGGTGCAGTGTGTTATCCTCATTCCTCTTAATGGTGAACCTATGCCTTTATCTTTCAAACTAGATTTTGATTGTACTATAAACATCGCTAAATATGAAGTAGTCGTATTAGGCCTTCAAACCACCATCACCTTAGATATTAAATCAATTAATATCTTTGGTGATTCCCAACTGTTGTAAACCAAGTCAATGGTATATACCAATGTTATAACAAAATAATCTAAAATTACAAACACCATCTCAACGTACTTTCGACTACCTTTGATATTACGAACTTCAAACCACCCCACATTATACTAATAAATTGGTGGATACCATGGCCTATCTATATTCTCAGATACCCGTTTCGTCTTCCGACACCAAAATCTTTGTCACAATACAAAGGTTACAATCACCTTCTTATTTATCTCGAGAGGTCAAATTTTTTGAGAACCGTTGCACTTGACCCACGTGACCTTTGGTATAAGCGGTTTGCAAACTAACTTTCCTTTTCTATTCTTCCTCTCGATTTTACTCGTAATGGATAACATGTCTTTCTTAAAGGTTTCTCTCATTATTTTATTATGGGTGGTCTTCTTTATAAATGAAAATTTGATGGTATTAATTTTCGATGCCTTATAAGTTCTAAATTCCCTACACCATCAAGGAAGTTCATGAAAAATTTGTGGAGGTCACTTTAGTGGCTTAGCTGTCACTAAATGAATTCTTCAGATAGGATATTATGGGCCAACCCTAAACAATGAAGGTTGTGACTATGTCAAACGTTATGTGAAATTCCAACAACATCCTAATCTTCATCACACATCTAGTCATGCCTTATAGGTCGCATGATACCTTTGGCCTTTCTCTCAATGGGGTTTGGATCTTATTGGAGAGGTCAATCCTCATTCTTCAAAATTCCATCAATGGATTATAACTACTACTAAATACTACACTAAATGGGTAGAAGCCATCCCCCTAATTTCTACAAAAGCTGAGAAAATTTGTGAATTCATCAACCATCACATCATTTATCCCTTTGGTTTCCCTCACCACATCATCATCTTTAGCTAACGAAAAGCAATTCAAAAATAAAACCCTAAAAATCTTTACAACACTTTGTTAGGAATTAGAGAACATATATGCGGAAACAATTCCTCAAACCACACCATAGTAGGAAACTATATAGCAGAATTATACTTACATAAATAAAACAACATAAATAAATAATGCACAAAAAGAAGACAAGAAAATATTTAACGTGGTTCACCCAATGTGGGCTATGTCCACTAAGAAATTGCTCGATTTTATTATCAACAAGATTAAAACAACTCTCACAGACTTCTCTCGAGTTATGAACTCACAACAGAATCCCAAAGATGCTAAACCTCAATTGACACCCAATTGCATAACCTTGATCACTCTTGATCACCTCTTGATCATTAAGACTCAAGACCTCTTGAACACTCAAGATATCTTTAAGATACCCTAACACCTCTACTTATAGGATTAAAATCCTCTTAAGAAGTCCTAAAGTTTACCCTAGAAGTTTGAAAGACACGATATTTTAACTTCCCACTGTTGGAAAACAGTCCCGACATTAACAGCCAATTAACAACATGTTAACAACAACATCACAGCAACGACATAGTGACTACACAACAACATCACAACAAATGACTGTAGAATGCTCCTAAAGTCTCCAAACTTAACCATTCGAGCTCCAGCACTTCAACACTAATTCAAGAAGACCAAAAATAGGCTCCACACCCCAACAATCTCCCACTTGGAGACTGTTTCCACTGAGAAAAGTTCTTAACCCTTCATTATCAACCATGAAGGCCAATCAAAGTTGAACACAACTTAAAATTCTCCCTTGTGATTGCCTTGGTCATCATATCTATAGGATTCATGGTATGAATCTTTTCTAGCTTAAACTTATTTTCTTCCAAAGTTGTCTGATGAAATGATATCTCAGTTGAATGTGCTTCGTCCTAGAGTGGAAAGTGGAGTTCTTTGCCAAATGAATAGCACTCGACTATCACTATGTAGTCTCCCAACTTCCTTCTTATGCCCAAAATCATCAAGCAAATGTTTTAACGAAATCATCTCTTTGTTTACCTCTACTCAACATACTCAACCTCTGTGGTTAACAAAGCCACAACCTTTTGTAACCATGAAATCCAACTCACCGCTATATCACCAACTGTAAATACATAACTTGTCATGCTCCTCCTATTGTCCAAATATCCTACCATGTCTGAATCTACATATCCACATAATGTAGTGTCTGATCCACCAAAACACAATGCTGCTCCCATGGTCCCTCTCAAATACCGAAGGATCCACTTTACTACCTACCAATGCTCTCTACTTGGATCACTCATAAACCTGCTCACTACTCCCACTACATGGGAAATGTCAGGCCTAGTGCATACCATAGCATACATCAAGCTACCAACTACTGATGAGTATGGTACCCTAGACATCTGGATTCTATCCTCCTCAGTCTTAGGACTCTGCTCCTTTGATAATTTAAAGTGACCTACCAAAGGAGTATCAATCGGTTTAGCATCCTACATACTAAACCTCTCAAAGATATTATTTATGTAATCTACTTGATATAATACCAACTTCCTCTCCTTCCTATTCTGAGTTATTCTCATACCAAGGATTTTTTTGCTGCCCCCAAATCCTTCATAGCAAAGGAGTCACCTAGTTGCTTCTTGAGTACCTTTATTTCATGCATGTTCTTCCCTGCAACAAGCATATCATCTATATACAAGAAAAAATAATATAACTACCATCAAGAAACTTCTTGATGTACATGCAATGGTCTGAGTGACACTGGAGTAACCTCTGCTCCTGCATAAAATCATCAAACTTCATGTACCACTACCGTGGAGCTTGTTTCGGCCATCTGAGCTCTTCTTCAATTTACACACTAACCTCTCTTTCCCTTTGACCTCATAACCACATCGTTGTTGCATGTACAATTCCCCTCCAACTCACCATGAAGGAATACAATATTCACATCTAATTGTTCTAAGTGTAGGTCTTCTACTACAACTAAACCAAGAACAATCCTAATAGAAGTCATTTTAACAATAGGACAAAAAAATTCATCAAAGTCTATACCTATCTTATGTGCAAATCCTTTGACCACCAATGAGCCTTATATCATTTCTTGCCTCCATCTTCCTCTTTGATTCTATACATCCACTTGTTCATAATGCTCTCTTGCCCTTAGGTAGCTCCACCGATTCCAAGTTTGGTTTTCCAAAAGAGATTTGTGCTCTTCATCCATGGCCTTCTCCCACTTCTTCATGGCATCCAACCGCACCGCTTCCTCAAAGCACTCTAACTCTCCACTTTCAAAGATAAATAAATAATTCAAATATGGAGTAAATCATTTAGGTTCCTTTATTACCCTAGAAGACCTTCTCACCTTAGGAGTTTGGGGTTCCCGATGAGTAGGTACTCAAGCGGCTATCTTTGGAACATGTTGTACTGAACTAGCCCCTTGGACACCTTGTTGTCCACAATGTCCTCTAAGAATGTGTATTCTTTCTTTGATTCCTCTTTTTGTTCTTGTAATCGATCTTTATACATTATTTTTCATTAAAGACAATCTCTCTAGACCAAAATATTTTCTTGTCTTTAAGACTCCAAACATGGGAACCAAAATCATCTTCACCATATCCAACAAAGGTGAATTTCTCAAAATTATCCTCTAACTTGGTCCTATTATCTTTATCAATGTGAACAAATACCTCACATCCAAATACTCTAAGAAATGAGAAATCAATTTTCTTACTGGACAAGCCTCCTCGGGTATACCTCCATCTAAGGCAATAAAGGGTCCTTTGTTAATAAGATAAACAACTGTGCTTACCACTTCTACCCAATACATGAGTGGCAGCCCACATGTAACCTCATGCACCTAGCACGCTCCATGATTGTCCTGTTCATTCTCTCTGACACTCCATTTTCCTATGGATTATTGAGAACCATTCTTTTCCTGTGGATCCCATTTATCGAATAGTAATCAATAAATTCATTGCTATAATATTCCCCTCCATTATCTGACATGAGACATTTCAACTTAAGACTTGTTTCATTCTCAACTAAAGCTTTCCATCTTTTAAAAGTTTCAAACACATCAGATTTCTTTCTAATGCAATATACCCAAAATTTTCTAGTTGCATCATCAATGAAAGTGACGTAATAACATGAACCACCAATAGATTTTACCTTAGCTGACCCCCATACATCTGTATACACTAACTCCAACTTACCCTCCTTCTTGTTAGGTATAACCTTGAGGAATCTCACCCACTTTTGTTTCCCATAAACACAGGTCTTCATAGAAGTCCAAATCTAACTCCTTTAATTTGGGTAGCCTATCCTTTATAATATGAATTTCGTTATGAATCATATTACTGAGTCTCTAGTGCCACAAATTTTTATCTCCATCTACAAAAACTAAATTGCAATAATTAGAATCACTTTGGTTAAATACAAAGTACCAATTTTCTTACCTCTTGCAACCACAAGAGGTCCTTGGTAACCTTCCAAGAATCCACTATAAAACTGACCATACAACCATCACTACCCAATTGTTTCACCGATATCAAGTTCGCCTCAACTTAGGCACATGCCCGATGTTCTTAAGTAGCCATGTGTTCCCATTCTATATTTTCACCCGAACACAACCTTTCCCTACTATGCTTTGCATGGTTCATCATCACCAAGATATACATGTCCAAAATCACCTTGAACAAAATCAGGTAAGTAATGTCTATGTGGGTGGCATGGAAAGAAGCCCTGAATCAAACACCCAAGATTCAACAATATTATATAAAGAAAGAATTAAGGCATCTTGACAAATATCACCTGCCATCAAATTTACCTCTTTAGTTTCCTCCTTCTTGTTCTTCTTATCCCGAAGAGCCCAAAAATCTTTCTTAGCATGACCAACCTTCCCACAATGCCAACATTCTAACTTACTCTTAGAATTTGACCTTCCATGATCATTTGACTTCCCACGGTTACCTTTCCCTCTATTCTTTTATCTCCCTCTACTCTCCACCATCAAAGTGTTTCCAGAAGTAGAAGAATCTCCGGTTCTCTTCCTTTGCATTTCCTCACTTAGGATCACACCTATTACATCCTCAAACTTCAGCTTTGAGTTATTAGAGATTGAATTACTTACAGCCATAACCAAGTTGTCCTAGCTATCTGGCAAGGAGCACAAAATTAAAAATCCCCACGACCTCATCATAAAATTTAATTTTTATTGAGTTTAACATAATCACAACCGTATTAAATTCATTCAAATGATTAGCAACAAAACCATTCTCAGACATCTTCATATTAAATAACTTTTTCATCAAATTTTTTTTATTAGAGGTAGAGGGTTTTTCATATAACTTCCCCAACACACTCATGAGACCTTTTGTGGTCTTCTCCTATGATATGTTGAAAGAAAATAAAGATGCAAGGCATAGATGAATTTCCCTGAGTGCCTTTCTAGCTAGAAACTCCCAATCCTCATTCGACATGGCTGTAGGTTTCTTTGATTTTCTAGAATAAGGAACATGGAGGTTCTTCGATATAAGTAATCCTCCATTTGCATCTTCCACAAACCAAATTTATGCCCATTGAACTTCTCAACTCTCAATTTTCCCTCATCTTCCATAGCTCTCACTCAAGCTAAACTTTCCTGTGATTTACAACTTCAGCCAAAAACCACCAAAGCTCGATACCAATTGTTAGGAATTAGAGAACAAATATGTGGAAACAATTCCTCAAACCATAGATGTAGGAAACTATATACCATAATTATACTTGCAGAAATAAAACAACATAAATAAATAATGCACAAAAGAAGACAAGACAAGATTTAACATGGTTCACCCAATGTGGGCTACGTCCACCAAGAAATTTCTCAAATTTTATTATCAAAAAGAGTAAAAAAAATCTCACAGTCTTCTCTCAGTTAGGAACTCACAACAGAAATTCCAAATATGTTAAACCACATCTAAACCATAATTGACACCTAATTGCATAACCTTGATCATGATAACCTCTTGATCATTAAGACTCAAGACCTCTTGAACACTCAAGATATCTTTAAGATATCATAACACCTCTACTTATAGGATTAAAATCCTCCTAAGAAGTCCTAAAGCCAACCCTAGAAGTTTGAAAGTCAAGATCTTTCAACTTCCCACGGCTGGAAAAATAGTCTTGACATTAACAACATGTTAACAGCAACATCGCAGCAATGACAAAGTGACTGCACAACAACATCATAGAAAATGACTGTAGAATGCTCTTGAAGTCTCCAAACTTAACCGTTTGAGCTCCATCACTTCAACAATAATTCAGGAAGAACAAAAATAGGCTCCACACCCTAACACACTTTTGGCATTCTACTCATTTTCTCATCACCTTACTACCCACAAAGAAATGGCCAAGAAGAATAAACCAATAAAACCTTGAACAAAATTATTATGAAAGTAGTTGATGATATTAGGAAGGATTGGCATACACACATTCCTTTCTCCTTGTGGTATTACCACACTAGTATTCACACTTTGACTATTGTCACACCTTTCTCCCTAGTCTATGGTACCAAGGCTATCTTGCCTCTCGAAGTTCAAATTTTTCTCTACATCTCACTACAAGACATGCTCAATGATGATGACTTTCACCATTAGCTATTAACACAACCTGAGTTGTTAGATGAATGTCGTCTCAATGCTCTTTATCATCTCCAAATCTACCAATAATGTATCAAATGTACCTATGATAAACATGTCCACAAACAAACCTTCTAGGTTGGTGACCTCATCTTGAAAGAAAATCAACATGTAACTAAAGAATAAAAAAAAAGTAAACAGGAAATTTTTCTCCTAATTATCTTGGACCCTATATCGTTACTCATACATATGGATCAGGTGCTTATCGTTTGTCTTCACTGGAAGGTAGACCTTGTTGGTATCTAGATTTAATCTCCTTCATAACTTGAACAACATCATAAACTTGCACAAGAAACTCAAGGATAGATAGATGGTTTGTATGCCATTTGTAGCTAGGGAGCACACCTATCTACTTGTTTGCATTCAATATTTGAGGGAGTGGATAGCACCTTCAAAAGGGTTTTGATCTAACCCTCATTGTTTTAGGTTGTTCCTATCAACAAAGGAAAGATAACCTATATTGAAGCCCTTGTATGGTTAAGGAGGTAGAGATATCCTTGTGTTTTGCATATGATATGAAATATGCCTTGTGAAAACATGATCAAGTATCCATTATCCAAACTCAAAGGATTTTCACTACTAAATGATGCATATGATTTCAAAACAAAGCTAGGGCTGCTAAAGACATAATGAAACCCTGATATACTTTGTGCATTTTGGTGGAAGGATTGTATTCTTTTGTTGACACATAATGCAATGTAGGGGTAGTATAGGTAGGATGAGTTAGTCTAAATGAAATTCTGTGGGATAAGTTTAGACAAGACAAGATAAGAAATTACCAACTTCTTTGGGAACCTTTGCAAAAGAATTACAACACCTAAACAATAGAGATGTTTCAATGAGTTTGAAGTGCTCTTTCAACTAGGATGTGTGCACAAATGGAGGCCCAAATCTGCACTATTCCACACAAAATTTGATAACCTACCACAAAATCTTGAAGAAAAATATCAATGAAGCATCTAGAAACCCTTATTTGATCATGACTTGAGGTACACCCAAAGTTTTACAAACACCCTCAATATTCAAGGAAAGTAAGATGAATTTAAATTTGTTTATCTTCACTCAAATGAATGCTCTTCTGAATGAAATATTACAGATTCCTTCAAACCCTCTACAAGAAATGAGGCCATGTATGATCAAAAGAGATCCCAAACACAAGATTGCAACATGAGCATAAAACACAAATTGAAAACATACTGAAATACAAGTGTATGCAAGTTTTGCCAAGAGATAAAACTAGTCAATCCATAAATTTGATCAAATACACCAGCAAGGGAATGTTATTAAGACAATATCAAAGCTTTTTGATGGCTTTACAGCTGAAACCAACTCAACATGATGAACATTTGATGCAAGAAGGAATTAAAAATGGCTCTTAGGTAGTTTCTCCAAAAGAAATGGATTACTTCCAGTTTTCCTCCTAAAAATTCTTCTTTCTTTCTCCAAAAATCTCAACAAGCTTAAAAATGCTTCAAAATTACAACTTATACCCTATGCCAGCTTGGATCCTTGCATCCCAAGCAAATAATATGCTCCAAGGATCAAATTTGTTACAAAACCCTATCCATTTGATGAAAAATGATATTAAATTGTGAAACAGCTCACAAAATGCCAGGGATGCAAAAAAACAATAAAATATTACATGGGCTTGGATCCTTATCCATCCTAGGGTCACATTTTTGTCATTCCAACATGCCAGCATGCATTTGCAATCATTTTCCACCTTTTTCCCTCATTATTTTAACTCTGTAACTTTAATTTTTACTTTTCTCATTTTTACACGGATGAGAAAAATATTTCATGAAAAACACTAAAGGGCACCAAATTAGCTCAAATGAATGATTCCATTGCATTCAAAAGGCTGAGGGGATGTGAATTCATATAAAATTTCATGCAATTTGGTGCAAAAATGATGAATCCAAGCATCTTGGAGCTCTCATGGTGGTAAGAAATGAAAATACTCAGCAACCATCGATCCAAATTCAACTTTAAATTTGTGCTATCCACGTGTCCAAGATCTCCCCCTTTTTTCCTTTGGATAAGGTAAACACGTGGCCAAATATGATTGGAGCGGGCCCCCAATCCTTAAAATGCATTTTAAACCTTTTTTGAACTTCGAAAATTTTTGACAATTTTCCCCGCTTGCCCCCTAGACCCGCCACGTGTCCTTAGGTGGACCCCACTGAAATCCATGGGCCAAAAAAATGAAATTTTCTCCTTTTTTGAGAAAAGAAAAATTTCCTCAAAAACCCCGTGAGCCCGAACACCCACTGCTTCTTCTACCATGTGGTGGTCTCCTATTAGCTACGGAGCCGACCTTCCTATTTTTCCTTCATTCCTCCACGAGCACAAAATCCTCCTGCGGGCCCGTGCTCTAATTTTTTCCTTTTGGAATAGGCCATGTGTCACCCCCTAATTGGCTGTGGGGGGACACCTCCAAATTTTTCCGTGGTCCATTTTTTACTTCAAGATTTTTCACCAAAATTTTGCAAAGTTTTCCACTCTCTTTCCCACGCTCCAAACCTTCACCAAATTTTGGACATGTGTCCTCCTCTAATTGGACATGGGCCTTCGGGAAAAAAATTTCTTTTGTAACTTTAAGCCCAAAAAAACAAAATATTTTGAAATCCCCACCACTCCATTTGACCTTCCTGGACACGTGTCCACTTTTCATTAGAGGCGGGCCCATTTTTCATTTTTTACCTTGCAAACATAGGCAAAATTTCATAAAAATTTCTTTGACCCCTTCTTCCATCTTTCCTCCTTAACACGTGTCTTCCTCCAATTGGTCACGGGATCTTGGGCCAAATTTTTCCTTTGGCATTTTGAAGCCAAAAACTTCAAATTTTTCCAACTCTTCACCTCTCCGTTTGACCCTCCTAGACATGTGTCTTCTTTTCATTGGATGCGAGGCCCTCGGGTCAAAATTTTCCCCGAGACCCCGAATCAAAATTTTCCTCCAACTCCCCACCACATGTCCACTTCCCATTGGTGCAGGCCTTCAGACCAAAAAATGACTTCGAGAAATTTTCCAAAATGGAAGAAAAATTTCTAAGTGATCCCCACCACCCGCCGATCCTCTAACCAATCAAATCATGCCACATAGGCACATCACTGTAGCAAATGCGGGGCGGAGAAAAATTTTCCTTTGTCAATTTTTCAAAAAGTAACAACTTATAACATTTTCCCGACCACCCCCGGCCAATAGAAAATTGCCACGTCATCATCAAGTATGCAAGGATGAATTTGATGGAAAATGACACCCGTATGCCCGTCAAAATGTAAAAAATGCCATAGAAATTGAAAAAATTCATAAGGAGGGCAGATTTCTCGGTTTTAAATCAAGTGAAGCATGATTTTACATTGTTTACGACCTGGGGAGTAGGATTTTAACCTCAAATTACTTGGATTCGATCCACTTTGAGTTTTTCATGATTTGGCAAATGGAAAAAAATGACACAACCCGTATAAGTTAAAAAATTAGGGCACAAATGGGGGGGAACTTGGATTTTGTTTCAACTTAGGGAAAAATAACCACATCATGAGCATCTTGAAGGCACTCAATTAGAAAAATGAGTTACAGATCACCCACTCGAGCAAATAAAAATTTTTGACAAAAAAATGGATATAGAAAATTAGGGCAAAGTGTGAAAACTCGAATTTGTACCAACATTGGCTCTGCTTGGGGATGGGCACTCCCGGTGAGTGCCACAAGATCACACATGGACCAAGTGCTAGAAATCCATTGGGCAAGGAGATAAAAATGCAAAGCAACCCGACAAACCAGAAAATTTAACAAAAATAGGTGAGAAAACCAAACCAAAAATGGTTGCCAAGGACAAAAGGGCAAACCATGAGCCAACAACAACAAAAAAAAAGCAAAACAAGAGGCTATACAAAATGTAAAACTTGTGTATACCTCACATGGGGATTTAATCCAAGAAATGTTTTAAATGTCTGCCATTAATAGGCAGCTCTAGCAAATCTCCATCCAAATCCTTGAGAAAAAATGTATTTTCTCCAATCTTGATATCAATGGCATAAGGGCCCATCCATAGAGCATAAAACTTTCCATGCTTTCCCTTGTCTTCATGCCTATTATCCCACAACAAAACCATATTTCCAACACTGAAGGCTCTAAGAGTGACCTTCTTATCAAACAACTTCTTCAATTTCTCTCTAAATCTGACATGCCTTTGGTGAGAAGCCCTTCTCCCTTCATCCAAATCAATGATCTGATTGATCCTTGATTCATATGGGCCATGTTCTTGATCTTCCAACTTTTGGGAAAATTGAAAAGTGGATAATTGCATGTGCAAGGGAGTAATGTTTGAGTTCCATACACCAATTAAAATGGACTTTTACCAGTTTCTCTTTTTGGAGTTATTCTATCAGCCCAAACTACAAATTTCAATTGCTCTCCCCACTTCTTCTTGTTGATTTCCAAGGTCCTTCTGATGATCTTGAGCAAGTTCTTGTTACTTGACTTAGCTTGTCCATTCCCTTGTGGATTGTAGTTTGAAGGATAAGTCATATTTATCCCATATTCATTGCACATTGCTATCAAAGGCTTGGCTCTAAAACACATGGCATTATCAGATACAATCTTAACTGGAACTCCAAATTTGCATATGATATGATTCAATAAGAAATCCATTACCACTTGGTGTGTTACTTTTCTAGATGGAATTGCCTCAACCCATTTTGTAAAATAATCAATTGCTACAAGGATCCATTTATGACCAGCACTAGAAGGATCTGAAATCTCACTAATGAAATCCATTCCCCATTATTTTAAAGGATATTTAATTGATACAAACTATAAAGGAAGGGAGCTTGAATCTTTTAATCTTCCTGAAAAACGTTGGCAACTATCACACTTTCTAACCAGCTGGGTTGCATCTTTAAAAAGAGTAGGCCACCAATAACCAACTCTTAAAATCTTATGTGTTGTCACTCTCCTAGCAAAATTTCCTCCACAAACTCCCCCATGGAAATCAGAAATCAACTTGGGAGCTTCATCTTCAGTTATGCATTTCAAGAGGACACCTTCAGGGTTCTTCCAAGCCAGCCCAAGGTCTATTATGATATATTTCTAAGAAGCCAGCTTGAGGGCTCTTTTCTAATTTTTATAAGTGAGTAGGACAGCATAGGTGTCTGAGGTAGAAAATCACATATTTTTACCACTAAGACCTCATCAATTTGTCAAGAAGATCTTCCCTTTCTTCCTCTAGCTGATTTACTTCTACATTTTGTAAATTACTCTCAGCCATGAGCTTGGAAAGACCCAAACCTCTTACCATCTTTGTTGTTTGGATATCTATATCATATTCTTGTAATTTGTTGACCCATCTACATCTCTTGCTTGATATCTCCATGTCTGATAAGATTTCTTTAACCATGGTGTGGGGAACATAAGCAACAAATTTTGAACTCAGTATATAGGGCCTAAAAATATTTGTTGCTTTTACCAATGCAAATGCCTATTTTTCCATGATTGTATACTTCAACTCAGCTACTTGTAAAGCCTTGCTAAAGAAGGCAATAGGCATCTTAGCTCCATTCTCATCCTTTTGTAACAAAACTAAAGCAATAGTGAATTCAAAGGCAAAAGAAAAGATTTGGAAAGGTCTCTTGTAGTTTGGGGCTGCTAAAACAGGTGCATGCTTAAGTGCATCCTTTATTCCTTCAAAAGCTTGAATGGCAGCCTCCTCCCACTTGATAACCTGATCCTTTCTTAACATGCTTGTGATTGAAAGAGTTAGCTTAGCAAAGTTGGAAACAAACCTTCTAATGTAATTTATTTGGCCAAAGAAAGATTGGATACCTTTCTTGGTTCTTGGAATGGGCACTTTGCTTGATTGCTTCCACTCTCTCAGGGTCTATCATAACACCTTCTTTGGACACAATATGCCCCAACAGCTTGGCATTTTGCATTCGCCAAAATGAAACTTCTTTAGATTAAGTGAAATTCCATACTCTCTACATCTAATTAGCATCTTCTCTAGGTGTTGCAAATGGTCTACTCACTGCCTTGAAAAAATAATCACATCATCTTGGTAAACTACAATAAATTCATTGATATAACCAAAAAAGGAAACATCCATTACCCTTTGAAAAGAACCACCAACATTCATCAATCCAAAAGGAATCCTTGCAAAAACATAATTCCCCCAAGGAGTAGTGAAGGTTGTCTTAAGTCTTTTTGATTCTTTGACAACTACTTGATTGTATCCAGAGAAACCATCCAAAGTTGAAAGCATCTCTGACCCTGTTACAAGTTGCAACATATTCTCCATGTTTGGCAAGGGGTAATTTTCCTTCATAGATGCTTTTTTAGATTCCTAAAATCTACACAAAGTCTGATATCTCTGTTCTTCTTTCTAACTGGGACAAGGTTTACCACCCAAGATGAGTATCTAGTTGGTGAATGATGCCACCATCTCTCAATTTCTTCAACTCTTCTTGAATTTTCATGGAAAGCAGTGGGTTAATAGGCCTTTGTTTTATCCTAAATGGCTTGGTTTTGGCCTCAAGAGGAATCTCATGCTAAAATAAATCTTCTCTATATGCCTTCAGCTCTGAATAAGACCAGACAATAAGGAAGTCTTGATACTTCTTTAAAAGTTGGGCATAGGACTGTTTTTTCCTCTTTCTTTGAGATTGCTACCCAACCAAATCTTTCTTGGTTTGTCCTTAGTTCCCAAGTTGTGCTCTTCCACATCTCTTGAAGCAGACATATTTCTATTTATGATGCAATCGGCATTGTTAAAATTTTCCTCAAGTGCAATAAGACCTTTAGGAATGGTATTTATTTTCAATTAGATAATATCCTTATCAAATAAAGTTTCTCTACCTTTATTCATGCATACCATTGGTTACCAATCAATGTTCTGACCAGAAAACTCACCTTGGAATTGTAAGAATCTCAATACTTGTGCATCATCATAAAAAGTATGTCAATGTTTCACATTATCCGGGACAGCTAGCCTTGTTAGCACTTCAATGTCATATTCACAAATAGGTGAAATGGTGAAATTGTTAAATATAGAACCAAGGACAGCTAGCTTATCAGCAGTAGCATTAAGACTTCTATCATGGTAAACAATGTTAAAGGAATCAAACATTTCAATCAAGTCCCAAACAACATGCTTATATTGTTTCATACACTAATTTTTTGTAGCATACAACTTTCTTACTTGCTTGACAACCAGATTTGAATCCCCCTTGGAAACAATATCCTTTACTCCATACTTCCATGCAATCCTTAATCCCAACAATAATGCCTCATACTCAACAATGTTGTTAGTGCATTCAAAATTGAGCTTGAAGGAGAAAGGAAACTCTTCCAAACTAGGAGAAACCAGCACTATACCAGCACCATTGCCAAATTTGGAGCAAGCTCCATCAAATAGTAATTTCCATGGAGAACCTACCATACCAAGGCACTCTGATTTGTCCATCTTATTCTCTTTTCCATCAGCAAAACCAATGAAGTTGTCAACATCCACATCAGCAAACAACACTTCATAAGAAGCATTGTTGGGATCTTCAATCAAGTGTAACATATTCTTTTCACCATAGATTTTGACAAGGCTTCCCTCAATGGGAATGGTGGTGAAATACATGTCCATTTGAACACTACCACCAACACTTGCAGCCCACTTTCTTAACAAAATCATACCCCATTTGGAGGGCAATCAATAATTACAACATCAAGATTTTAAATTCTTACCTGGATAGGTGCCAAGTTGCACTACTAAACCCTTCACACAACCAACAACCGAAACTTCCCTTGAATCCATGGTTGTACACTTCCCATATGCTATTTTCACCTTGATATCCAAATCATTCATGACTTCTAGAGGTATGTCATTACATGATGCACCGAATCAAACATGCAATTGTGAAGAAACCTATCTTTTATGAGCAAAATTTTAAAGAATGGATCAAAATTCAATTGGGAATCAACCAAGGATGTCCCCAAATATAATTCAGATGCCTCTCCACAATCTTCCATTGGTGGTGGTGTTTTAAGGCCAACAATGCTTTAAAGAAGATTCTTGACAACATTTACATTTATACTTGGTATATTCTTTTCTTCCTTCAATCCCAAGTATTCAAATGCTCTCTTCTTGTGCTCAGGTATTCTAAGCAACTCAATGATGGGAACACTCACTTTAATTTAGCTCAATACTTGGGAAACATCATATGGGAAATTCTTTGGTAAGACAACATTGGAAGGGAAACAAGAAGGTTCATCGATGTAAAAGTATTCTTGGCAGCACTGGCATGAAGAGGACTGATATTTTTGCATGGGACAACGGGGTTCTTGGCAATTGTTTATTTTCTAGGATTGTCTTTGGGAATGCTTTTGAGCAAAGGTGTCTTTGGTTTGGCTTGAGGACAAACTCCCTAAAAATTTACTTCTAGTATTGTACTCTTTCTCTTGTCTAACCACAACATTCATTAACAATTGTCTATCTTCCTTGGAAGGAATACCACCATCAAACTTCTTGATCATCAAAGCCCTTAGATATTCAAAGTAATTATTAGGAATTTCAAAGGCCTGAAGTACATCTACATCATGAGCTTGAGGAAGAGAAAGAAATGGTACCCTCTTTATGTAATTCCAAAAGGTTGCAGCAGTCTTTCCACTTATCACATCTGTTGATGTTGCTTTGCTTGTTGTGAGCCTAAAGAGATGCCCATCATACAAATGTCATCATCCATTTCATTCTCATTATCATCATCAATATCTTGATGGTCCATTTCACATGAGGATGAGGAAGAAAACATCTATCACACCAATCCATATCAGCAATTTCTTAAACAACAAAGCAACCCTTGCGATCAAAGGGTCGAGACACCACTCTATTTTCACGTGCTTGGGGTTGTTTATTTGTAGATCCAATAGGCCCTTTACCTATATCATCTTGTCTTTGATCACCCCTAGGATGATTTCCAAATATATCATGGTTTTGAGTTCTTTGCTATCCTTGTGAACCTTTCCCAATACCTTTCTCAGCCCGGGCTAGTTTGTAAGAGATTTCTTTAACAAGCCCCTGCCAAAGTTTTAACAACATCTTCTAAATCAGCACCCTTGCTAGCTTGAGGCTTCTCAGGGTTTATCAGCTTCACACCATCCCTCTTAAGTGGTTTACTAATAGCTTTAATATTATTTTCAATTTGGAGTGCCATAGTGAAAGCTTGCCTCAAGTTTGTAGGATTTTTGTCTCTCAAGTAATAGGATACCTTTTTATCAAATGCATCTGCATATTTGATCAAGCAAGATTCATCACAAGGCCTCAAAATGACAGGCAACCTTATTAATGTTTTATTAAATCTTGTATTGAAGTCATGGACTATCTCATTTGGGTTCTTCTTGATATTTTCAAATTCGACAAAGAAATCTAGGATCAGTCCTATCACCATACTACAATCTAAATGCATTTTCATCATCATCCATGAATCAATAGAGTTATCGGGTAGAGCCTTGTACCATTCCCTAGCATATTCTTCAAGTGTATGGATAAACAACTTGATATACACATCCTCAAATTCTATCTCAAATTCTTCCATTATATTATCAAACAGGTTTGAGATGTTGATCACCAGATAATGGCATTATTACCTTGGAATTTTGGTAACCTATTTCTCATATCTTATGGGACGGGATTTGGATAACCATCCATTCCTCCAAAATTTATAGGACCAAAGGTGTTAACAAAAATTGAGGTCTAGGCTGAGCCATATTGTTTGGTAAGGGTGATCTTGGAGGTGAAACAAGTTGGTGAGGAGTAGTAGTGGGTCTAATTGGAATAGATGAGTGATCTTTAAAATGACAACCCCCCAAAGGCTCTCTCTCTTGATAAACTTTAACAAACTTAGAAACCACAGGAGTAGATTTAGGAGCAAGTTTTTTAAATACACAAGAAGGTCCCTCACCTAATGGAGAATGAAAATCAGCAAGAAGATTGTCTGAATCAGATCTACTTGAAGAAGAATTATAATCTTCAACAACAGGCTACTCTCCTTCAAATTCAACTATGGGGATCTCTTTTCTTGCAACCAAATCACCAACCACTTTCCACACTCTTCTTCCTTCTAGTTCTAAGCTTCTTGATTCGGTGAGAAAATTCTTAGAAGATTCCTTGATGAAGAGGGATCTCCTTCCCTCCAGCTTGACAGATTTAAACAACAAGTTTCAAATGACAGAAATGTGTAAGACAACTAGTATTTCAAGATCCAAACAACATAGAGTCCCCACTAAGGTATTCCACCTTATTTGTGCAAGAAAGCACTAAAATATACTGTCAAATGTATCCTATGACTGAAAATTATGCAAGGGTTTACAATTAAGATATTATTATTCTTGATTTAACCAAAAACAATGCATCCAAATCATATAAACTGCTAGCAAATGAGAAGAGCAGGATGAGTTTGAAATCTTTTTTACCTAAAACATGTAGATCTGAAGTATGAAATGATATCTCAAGAATGTAATAGCTCAAATATTTGATCACACAAATTCTCAAACCTTTCAAACACTTAAAAACCACCAATAAATTCCAAAATTCCTCGGCAATGATGCCACTCGGGTGTTGGTATCTAGATTTAATCTCCTTCATAACTTGAACAACATCATGAACTTGCACAAGACACTCAAGGATAGATAGATGGTTTGTATGTCATTTGTATCTGGGAGCACACCTATATGCTTGTTTGCATTCAAGATTTAAGGGAGTGGATAGCACCTTCAAAAGGGTTTTGATCTAACCCTCACTGTTTTAGGTTGTGCCTATCAACCAAGGCAAGAGAACCTATATTGCAGCCCTTGTATGGTTAAGGAGGTAGAGATATCCTTGTGTTTTGCATATGATATGAAAGAGGCCTTGTGAAAACATGATCAAGTATCCATTATCCAAACTCAAAGGAGTTGTCACTACTAAATGATGGATATGCTTTCAAAACAAAGCTAGGGCTGCTAAAGACATAATGAAACCCTGATATACTTTGTGCATTTTGGTGGAAGGATTGTATTCTTTTGTTGACACACAATGCAATGTAGGGGTAGTATAGGTAGGATGAGTTAGTCTGAATGAAATTCTATGGGAGAATTTTAGACAAGACAAGATAAGAAATTACCAACTTCTTTGGGAACCTTTGCAAAAGAATTACAACACCTATAGCAGAGATGTTTCAATGAGTTTGAAGTGCTCTTTCAACCAGGATGTGTGCACAAAATGGAAGCCCAAATCTACACTATTCCACACAAACTTTGATAACCTACCACAAAATCTTGAAGCAAAATATATATGAAGCATCTAGAAACCCTTATTTGATCATGACCTAAGCAACACCCAAAGGTTTACAAACACCCTCAATATTCAAGGAAAGTAAGATGAATTTAAATCTATTTATCTTCACTCAAATGAATGCTCTTCTGAATGAATGATTGTAGATTCCTTCAAACCCTCTACAAGAAATGAGGCCATGTATGATCAAAAGAGATCCCAAACACAAGATTGCAACATGAGCATACAACACAAATTGAAAACATACTAAAATACAAGTGTATGTAAGTTTTGCTAAGAGATAATACCATTCAATCCATAAATTTGATCAAATACACTAGTAAGGGAATGTTATTAAGACAATCTCAAAGCTTGTTGATGGCTTTACAGCTAAAACCAATTCAACATGATGAACATTTGATGCAAGAAGGAATTAAAAATGGCTCTCAGGCAGTTTCTCTAAAAGAAATGGATTACTTCCAGTTTTCCTCTTTAAAATTCTTCTTTCTTTCTCCAAAAATATCAATAGGATTACAAAATGCTTCAAAATTATAACTTATACTCTATGCCAGCTTGGATCCTTGCATCCCAAGCAAAGCATATGCTCCAAGGATTAAACTTGTTATAAAACCCTATCCATTTGGTGAAAAATGATATTAAACTGTGAAACAACTCGCAAAATGCTAGGGATGCACAAAAACAATAAAATATTACATGGGCTTAGATCCTTATCCATCCCAGGGTCACGTTTTTGTCATTCCAACATGCCAACATGCATTTGTAATCATTTTCCACCTTTTTCCCTCATTATTTTAACTTTGTAACTTTAATTTTTACTTTTCTCATTTTTACACAGGCTGAGAAAAATATTTCATGAAAAACACTAAAGGGAACTGAATTATCTTTAATGAATGATGCCATTGCATTTAGAAGGTAGAGGGGATGTAAATTCATATAAAATTTCATGCAATTTCATGTAAAAACGATGAATCCAAGCATCTTGGAGCTCTCATGGTGGTAAGAAACGAAAATACTCAAAGAACTGATTCAAATTCAACTTTAAATTTGTGCTGATCCACATGTCCAATATCTCCCCCTTTTTACCTTTGGATAAGGTGGACACATGGCCAAATATGATTGGAGTGGGCCCCCAATCCTTAAAATGCATTTTAAACCTTTTTGAACTTCAAGAAAATTTTGACAATTTTCCCCGCTTGCCCCCTGGACCCGCCACATGTCCTTAGGTGGACCCTACTAAAATCATGGGCCAAAATAAAGAAATTTGCTCCTTTTTTGAGAAAAGGAAAATTTCCTCAAAAACCCCACGGGCCCGAACACCTCACTGCTTCTTCTTCGCCATGTGGCGGTCTCCTATTAGCTACGAGGTGACCTTCCTATTTTTCCTTCATTCCTCCGTGAGCACAAAATCCTCCTCGAAAGCCCACACTCCCCTTTTTTCCTTTTAGAATAGGCCATGTGTCACCCCCTAATTGGCTATGGGGGACACCTTCAAATTTTTCTGCGGGTCCACTTTTTACTATGAGATTTTTGGCGAAAATTTTGTAAATTTTCCACCCTCTCTCTCACGCTCCAAACCTTCACCAAAGTTTGGACACGTGTCCTCCTCTAATTAGACACGGGACTTCAAGAAAAAAATTTCTTTTGTAACTTTAAGCCCAAAAAAAACAAAATATTTTGAAATCCCCACTGCTCCATTTGACCTTCTGGACACGTGTCCACTTTTCATTGGAGGCGGGCCCATTTTTCATTTTTACCTTGCAAACACAAAGGCAAAATTTCATAAAATTTTCCTTCGGCCCCTTCTTCCATCTTGCCTCCTAGACATGTGTCTTCCTCCAATTGGTCGCGGGCTCTCGGGCCAAATTTTTCCTTTGGCATTTTGAAGCCAAAAACTTCAAATTTTTCCAACTCTTACCTCTCCATTTGACCCTCCTAGACACGTGTCCTCTTTTCATTGGATGCGGGCCTTGGGTCAAAATTTTCCCCGAGACCCCAAATCAAAATTTTCCTCCAACTCCCCCACCATCTACCTGATCTCCCGCCACGTGTCTCACTTCCCATTGGTGCGGGCCTTGGACCAAAAAATGACTTCGAGAAATTTTCCAAAATGGAAGAAAATTTTCTAAGTGATCCCCGCCACCCGCCGATCCTCCAACCAATCAAATCATGCCATGTAGGCACATCACTGTAGCAAATGCGGGGCCACGGAGAAAAATTTTCCTTTGTCAATTTTTCAAAAAGTAACAACTTATAACATTTTCTGACCGCCCTAGCCAATAGAAAACTGCCATGTCATCAAAAGGATGCAAGGATGAATTTGACGGGCAAATGACACCCGTATGCCCATCAAAACGTAAAAATGCAGGAGATGCCCTAGAAATTAAAAAAATTCATAAGGAGGGCAGATTTCTCGATTTTTAAATCAAGTGAAGCATGATTTTACATTGTTTACAACCTGGGGAGTAGGATTTTAACCTCAAATTACTTAGATTCGATCCACTTCGAGTTTTTCATGATTTGGCAAATGGAAAAAATGACACAACCCGTATAAGTGAAAAAATTAGGGCACAAATGGGGGAACTTGGATTTTGTTTCAACTTAGGGAAAAATAACCACATCATGAGCATCTTGAAGGCACTCAACTAGAAAAAATGAGTTACAGATCACCCACTCGAGCAAATAAAATGTTTTTGACAAAAAATGGATATAGAAAATTAGGGCAAAGTGTGAAAACTCAAAATTTGCACCAACATACCTGAACCTGATCCCCTCAATGAATTACATATTTGACCATTTTATTGTTAAAATCCAGTTCTATATCACCTTCTATCTATTGACCGCTCATCCCCGATTTTCATTCACCTTCCATGTTACTTGTTTTGAGGATCAACGACTAAACAAGAATCATGTGATTACCTATCACCTTTTAGCCTTATCTTCAATATGAGTACCACAGATCTACTCATGGAATGATTCTCATGGATACTTTTTTCATATTTTTCAAAGATGGAATACCATAGTCGTTCATCACTTAAAACCATCTCTTTCATAGTTAAGATCTATGTGCTATGGTTTTATCTTCTAAACAAGAACCCAATCTTCCTCTATTGTCTTATCCATGACTTAAATGTCTAAAAATAAAATGGGATTCAAATCCTTGAGTCAAAATTCCAGTGATGAGATGACTTCCTCAAAAGCAGGACATCTCTTCTCGCTATCTCGCCACTATAAATAGATTGGTCCCTCAAAGGACAACTATACAAAGCTATCCATACTACACATAGTCTATCATAAAAGGACTATCATTGGCAAAAAAAAATATTTAGAAGCTTCCCACATTGATCAGCTTCACGAAGACCTCAAGGAGATAATATACTCATCCCACATATACTTCCCATTGATCAGTCTATCAAAACACAAAAAAAAAATAAGAAAATCATAAATTTTTCATCATGGACTTGCCTGTTTTTGATAATGGGTTTCTTGCTAGGTAAACATGTCGTTGTACACTAAGTTACGCTAAAACCACCCATTTTCACCTCATTTCCTTTTCACCCTAATTTTCTATCTTCTTAAGGGACTTTCCGCAAACACGACATTTCGTGATCATGTGACTTTCTTCACCCTTAACATAGTCAAACATGCAACACCTTTATGGTCTTATGTTCATAAGCCAATCTCTGGCATGGAAGAATCGTTATGGTTCTTATCATATAGGTGGCTCTTATTATCACCTCTTACCATTCACCTTCTCCATTACTTATTGATTACCCTATATAGGACCATACCATCGATATCTACATTTTAAAGATTTCCACTTTCACCTAAGACTTAACCATGCCTATGACCTAGACTCAATCATGCCTAAAACCTACTAACCCATTCCTCTATCTCATCATATTCTTCCCTAGCTTATGGGAGAACTACATCAGCCTGAGGCCCCTTTTTTCCATGGCTATGTAGGTAACACTTTGAGGGCATGGGCCCCTTAGAGGTTAGCTCATACACTCTTTATCTAAACCCATTTTCTCCGCATTATTTTCTATTAACATTATACCATGATTAACTTCCATTTTTATAGCCCTTGGAAAATTACCACACATACATATTTACCATGTTATCACATCATAAAAACATCCAATCAATCATTTCACTTTTCCATGATATCAAATATTTTGTAAATTTACAACATAATATACATATAACTCATCATTTATTTCCCATGTTACCAATAACTTGGAAATTAAATTAAAACTAAAAACAAGACTAACCATGCCTAACTGACCTAACTCCACCATGCCTAAACTGACTTGACTCCATCATGCCTAAACTAACTTGACACCATCATGTCTAAACTCACCTGACTCCATCATAACTAAACCAACCTGACTCTACCATTCCTAATCCACCTAGTTTTCAATCCATCCACAAATACTAATAGAAATTTCAAAACACAAGTACATCATCCATACCATAAATATCATCATCTATATCACTAGGAAAAAGTATGTGTATCACTACACATATACACAAATATAAACAAGTATATCAAAACTCTCATACAAAACCTCGCCATATTTAGCTTAGCAGTGGCCGGTACATGATAAAAAATCTCACAAAAATTTCATCTACAACCTCACTATCATCGGCATGTAGGATAGTATACTGTATCAATAATAATAATAATAATAATATAATCTAAATAACAATATACATAGACATCAATCATCGGACCATCTGATGTCCATGCCGGTCTCATCTGTCTCCTCCTCTCCTCTAGCCCAACACCCTGCTAGCATCTCTCCACCCTCCATGAGTCTCAGTCCCAGCCTCTGCTAGCCTATCACTGGGTTAGGCCTTCGTGAACTAGTGGCCTCACCCTAACCCTTTCTCGGGGCTCGTCATCCCCCTTTAATCTCTGCACTATACGTGCGGGATCTCAAATCCCTCACTCGAGACATGTTATGCTTTGTACTCTACATAAGAGGGGACATCTATCTGACGGTTGTCAAGTGATCTTGGTAATATCTATCCTCATTCAAAGCATCCTTGAATCTCACCATCGACATTATCTGTGGTGGTTCCATAGGTATCACAAGTAACCTCTGAAGCTTTGTCTTTCTAATGATGGCCTTCACCCATTTACCTATGAACCCTACCCTCCTCATTGTACTATGGGAAATTTTCCTTGGGCTTGTGAGGGTGCTTGTGATATGACTTGGGCCTATAGGGCCACAATTTGAGCCTGTGTAATGGCCAACCTGACCTGCCGGACCTACTACTACGCATGTAAGGAGGCTACATGTCCCTCATCACCATCCCCACCCCGTTCGGTATTTGTCCTGTGTAACATGGGCCTACGGGGATACCACCTACACCTATAATGTGGCAACTAGTGTGTGCGATCGATCCCCGTAAGCTACCCCTGTAATACTCCCAACTATGTCAAAAGGATGGCCACCTACCCCTGTAATGTGTCCCTCTGAACCATAATAGTGGCTAAGTAAGGTTTCCCTTGCCTTAGTGGTGCTTTACCCATAGCTATGCTACCCAACACTTCTTATATCATCATTAACCCCAACGTCATCAATATGCCTATCCACCACCTACTCCTCCTACCCTATCAACATAGTCGGTTGTGGTAGAGGCATAGGCCTCTCCACATCATCTCTCTTGTATTGGGGGAATGGTAGAGGTATGTCCTAGGGTAGCCCAAACTGACGTCGACCACCCTTAATGGGTATCATCTTGTGCTCACCGGCACGATGTCCCTCTATCCACCCGAGCAGTTGTAGCTCATCCAACTCTGCTGCCATGTGTCTGTAGGAAGGGAAGCCAACATATGGCCTCCAAATGATGCCAACCCTTGATAATCCCTCTAACATGCACCTGTAATATGCTACATCATGTGCAGCCCTAATAGGCTTGTGCTCTCCCCTAACAGTACCTAATGCCTATAACCAACTCGAATCAAGCCCGCATCAAATGCATCAGGATGGGGAAAACCAACCAGACACACACATATAATGTTCTCATATGCCTAGTAGTGAAGAAGAAAGGTAAAACACAAACTAAACCTCCGTAGCCTCCCATAGGCCCAAAAATATCTATATAACTACACCAAGAATGCTAGAGCCAAAGAAAAATAAGTCCTATCCTCCATCATGTCATGGAGAACCCCATCGCACTCGTGGGAATCTCCCACCCTCTGCATCTAGAAATGTAAAGCAACACACTGCCTCCATGATCAGAACAACCAACCTCATCTCCTTAGGATGCGCCATGCACATGTCCCCATAGCTCAGGCTCATGCTATGGTATCTCAACTCCACCATCACCTCTCCAAAAATTGCCACTATCAATTCCTCTGATTCCTCTGATGAAATAGAATAAACCTTATCTCCCACTATGGGTAGCCGCAGGAGCCTGTATACATCCTCCAAGGTGACAATGATCTCACCCGTTAGTAGGAAGAATGTATTGGTTTTTGAATCCCATCTATCGATGAGTGCAACCATCAAACTTAGATATTGAACTATATGTTTGTAGTGTCGGATCCAAATTAGGCCAACATCCATCACATACCTCCACTCCTCTACGGTCATGATAGACTATATCGCTATCAAAAGAGGTGGTACTTTATCCCTCATCCGTAGTTGGTCCCTAGCCTGCATCGAACATACCATAACATTTTTAGCCTTGACAATACCCAACATGCCTTTTGCCCAACACACCTATTACATGACATAACTATTTCCCACCTCACCCCTACCGATCTACCCCTTTTTTCTAGTGTATTATTACACCTATTCTCCCTTATTTTACTTATCACCCCCCACCATCGCCCAAACACCCATTTTCCAATATTTTTCCTACATACACCTCCCTTAACCCTCCCTTGACTAATTTCCTTCCCCTTACCCTTTCCTTCCCCCTGTTCCTCATTATCCCTAACCGACATTGGTCACCTTAACCATCACCGGTTTTCCTTGACCGATGTTTGTTCAATTTCACTAGTGTCGGTCATCACAAAATTGACCGATCTTTGGCCAAGCCCAACCAATGTCAATGTCAAACCCCTAACCGACGCGTCGTCTATGTCGCGTAATAAAAACCAAAAACCCCCACTTCCTATCAAAATTTTCTCAAAAACACCCTAAAACACCTAATCTACCCTACCCAAACCTACCCTACCTTCATTCCCACCCCTATTTACACTATCTAGGACCCCCTCCCTCATTTCATTCATTTTTACCTACAAATGAAAAATTAATTTCCACCCAAACCCCCTTTTTTACCCAAATCAATCTAGAATGTCATTTTCAACCAAATGATAGAAGAGGATTGAATCCTACCTCATCTCGGTGCCGTCGGTGTGGTGGTACATCGGCCATTGCACCGATGGTCCACCCAAACCCTCTCCCACCTCCACCATCACCAAATCCACTCCTCACCTTGCAACCAATCAAATGGATCTAATCAATCTCATGGACCCACCTACCAAACACCAATCACGCACTAGTCACTTGCCAACTCAGCTCAAACACCTCGTACCATTACTTTCTCCTCTTACCCCACCACTCTGTCATTTTCCCAAATAGCAACACATTAAAATGAATCCATAAAATATGGATTTTTATTTTTACTAACCCTACCCGACATAACCAGCGTCGGTCATAATAAACTAATGTTAGTTTCCTGGTACTATCATTTTTACCACATTTTTCCCATTATGACCTCAACTCCTCATTGACCAATACCCTTTGACCTCACCCCCACTTATGGAAACCTACTTACACACCCAAAATAACCTGTAATTCCTTAATTACGTTTAGGGATTTTATTATTTTACCTATATCTTGGCCTTACCCATGCCATGCCCCGTTTATCTAGACCTAACCTACTTGGGTGACCATTGACCTTATGTACTCGCTATACCTTGCGATTTTGTTACCTATTTTATTTTAGATAAACAAAACCTTTATTATTTCCATGACGTTTATCCCGAAAAAACCTTTGGTGTACTGGAACATACCTAAATGTTCCTACACCTGACCTATGTCATGTTTTTTGACCATATCCTGTACCCTGGATACCTGAATCACTTCACCTTTGTTTAGATAAACCTATCGAACTTGGACGATGTAGAGTTTGCAAGATCTTCAACCTGGTACCGTGTTTTAGTCTATACGTGTGCGTACATTTGATTTTCGTTACCTATTACTCAAGTTGACCATCATCACCCTTTCCCATAGTACTCATACCCTTTCCCACCTACCTTCACTTCCACCAACTACACTTTTATCAAACCACTCACTGATTCGGTATAACACCTATCCAGTTCCTAGTTTGAGGGGGATCATCTTCACCCACACATGGGGCAACCCTGCTCTCACCCACACATGGGGCAATCACTTTTTTTTCAACGTCGCTTACCAATACAAGCTACACAACAAAAGGGAAAAAATGTATACACATTTTGGGTCACACTCACCCTTTAGCCCACATGTATATTAATTTAATTACCTACAATTAAATTAATTCACATTCTCACAATATTCATTAATTTAAATACCTTAATTAAATTAATTTCCACCTCACCTAGACACCTCACCCCACCACATCACCTAGACACCTTACCATAGACCTATTATTAGCATGTTTCATTTTAACCAGACTCAATCTCTACTTACCTTAACTAATTGAGACTTAGTCTATCCCTAACACTAGATGCCTATTCTTTCTCTAATAGTATGCCCATTTACTTATGTAGAAAATACCATTTTAGACCGAATCAACGGGCAAAATTGGTAAAAAGGTAGTCAAGATCTATTAATTTTGGAAACCTAGGATTTCTTTCCGTAACCAATGCCAGTTAACCCTAAATTGATGTTGGTTAACCCAAACCATCATCGGTTACCATATATTCACTTTGGTAACCTTGTTCTAGAAGTCGGAGGAATTATGTGAGTCCGAGAAGAGAGAGATCCGCATGCAAGCACAAACCGAGAGCTCTCTTATACATCCACACATCCTCAACCAACACAAAGCCTGATATGAAGGTTAAACATTCATGGTAACATTCTAGAAAGCACTGCCATGACACTGACCACCAGTTTCATAGATAAACCATCACCTCCATCTAGCCACCAGTTTGTAAATAAAAGTAAGTGCATTTAGATATGCATCTTTCCATACTTATTTAGATAAGTTCCTTTATCTCTTTTTGAGAGTCTTAGGCTCCTTTATATCTCATCACCTCCCACCTTCTTGTCAATCCCTCCTCCTAACCACCTACAACCTCCCAACTCTCTATACCTAACTCCAGATGTCTCTAAGAATTCTCAACATCTTTGGAAACCTAACCCTCATTCTCCCATTCTCTATGCAATCACATAGAATCTTCAAAACCAAGTTTTATTGAGTTTCTATTAGTTTTCCCCTACCAACACTAGTTAACCCAAACCTTCATCAGTTTCCTCCCAATCGGCATCGATTGTATCAGACTAACATTGGTCTTTGTATCTAGTAATTTTTCCTATAACAAAAACCTCATAACATTCACCCAAATAAACCAAACCACCCAAAACCTGATCTTGACCTGTCCTAGTCACCTTGGCTACCTGCCCAACCTCTAGATCTGATCATAACCTTACCCATTAGATTAAATTTTCTTATTGTATTTGAATGAGATACCTAAATCATATCAACTACAGTAGGATGTTATTTATTTACGTTATTTCTTGCATTGAATTGTATTAAATAGTGGATTGACAACCATCTAAGAAGTATCACACTTCCTAGATCTAGCACACGCTAGGTAGTCCACTGACATATATTGTTTAATATTCCTCTTGTGGTATTGTTTTACATTCACAAGTAGTTCCTCCTAGCAAAAAGGAAGTTATCGCAATCAACACTAGATCAAGAAATAGGAATGCGTGCATTCTACCTTCCACCTTCATTCACAAGTATTCCTCCTCATCCTTATCCTATCTATTTTTCTCATACATACACAACTTATTGGTGAAAAAATAGTAACGGTGATAAACAAAGGTGTAAATGGATTGTCATCAACAAATGGAGGTATATCTTCATCACTAAACCAGATTTTTGAAAGATTGAATAAGATGTGTGAAAGCCATATGAGAATTATTGCTTGCAATGTGGATGGATTAAAGGGTGGATTATAATGTTTGACAAAAATCAAGTGCACTGCACAAAGTATCATAAAGATAATTTTTATGGGTGTATTTTTAAGCTACTCAATAATGTCATAACCCTTAGAGGTGATGGTAGGCACTATAAAAGAAATTGGTGGCATAATAGAAGCTGGTGGAGTTATGGATGATAATTATGGTGATTAGTGACTACTTTGATGGATGGATCAGCCATAGGAGTGATGAAGAGAGGAGGATTCCAAGTACAAACTTGCATGAAATACATAGCGATAGTAACCATGAAAGAAACCTTTTTCGGGGTGAAATAAGAATAAGAAGATTGATCCATAAATTTTGAAGAAGGAGATAGATTTGGATGTATTCTCAAATTGTAGGGTTTGAAAAAGTAGGTTCACCAAATTATTTAACAAAAATATTCTTTCGTAAAATCCTAATTATAGAGTAACTAATAGAAATAATGAAGTAGAGCTACTAGATACACTATGACACAAACAATAAGATAATTAAATATAAAAGCCTAAGTTCAAGAGAGAGATGGAATTATCTAATTTGCACTTGATCTTGGATTGGTTCGAATGGGAAAATTGATGAACAGAAAGGGAAGAATGTCACAACTATACACTTTATAAAATCTAGAATTTTCGGATAAGGTGAGACTAGAACACCTGGACTAGGGCGAGGGTGCCTAGGCACTAGAGACCTCTACTAGGAGCTCATGACTACATAGAGGTTAGAATCTAATTTTTATTATATCACACAAGTGTCACTTTGATAGTAACTTTTTGTTTCTTGTATTTCACACATTGATCGATGGATATACATATAACCTATAAAAGACATGTTCACCTGTAAAACCCATAAAAATGCATCAAATCCAAAAATAAAGATGTAATATGGGGATTCAAATTGACCTTAGTGGTCACCTAATTAAGTGAACTTACAACCGAGCACTACAATAATCTCAAACTCCATGTAGTTCTTGTGAGTGTGTGTTAAGATTGTGCCCTAGGATGTCCTAGTGTAAGTTGTACTTGATAGCGGGCTAGATCTAGAATGTAACAATGTATAGAATGTGTGGATGGAATAATGAACTTCCCCTTTCCTATGCAGTGTGTATGTAGAAAATGCAGTCCCTTATCCCTTTTATGGATGTTAGATGGATGTATTTGAGTTCTTTGAATGCCTTTGGATGCAATCTTAGGTGATAGATAGTAATTCTTATAGACTGGTCCCTTATTTTTATCACACAACTATGTATTTATATGATTCCCTTGTTTGAATTTTATAATTGACAACTGGAAGGCCGACCCATAAGAAAATAAGATTCCCAAAAGATAAAAGAGGACTAAAAAGAGTGAGCAAGGTAGAAAGAGGTCAAGGGCACCCAAAGGGGATGAAGTTCCATGTGTGATGAAATCCTAGCTAGAAACTAGTGTCGACATCAAGAAATATAAAATAATAAATATCTAGCTAGGTTGTAGGGTGTGTAAGACCAAATAGAAAATAAGAAACACATACAAAAGGCCAAAGATAGTTGTTAATTACTAGTTTTATTTCTTAGGAATCATATGAATGCTAACATGTGTCTAGGACCTAGAAATGTACACAAGTGCATGATTTTGTGTCTAAAGGAACACATTCAAAAATAATATAACAGTCATGAACCATCACTCCCTCAACCTACTATATTGAATCTTCAACAAATTAAAGTTAACACAAGTAAAAAAGCGTATGTTTTAATTGTGATATAAAATATAACAAAGGAAATTGATGTGTGGAAAATAAGTTCTACATGGAAGTCATTAATGATGAATTTAAAGATGAAAAAAATAAGTTGTGATTATGGATGATATATGGTTTAGAGATTCCCACATAGTATTTCTTATCATGCATTTTCAAGTGTCCTCTCCTAAAAAACCCTCAAGGTGAGGGGTCATTTAAAGGAACATCAAGTAATAGTATTGATTGAATCTAGAAGCACACATAATTTTATCAATAATAAGTTGGTTGCATGTTTGAATTGTTTTATTTATCCAACCCCAAAATTTCAGGTCATGGTTACATATGGAGGTACAATTAATTGTTCAGAGAAATGGCATGGTATCAAAATTTACAAGGGAGACTACAAGCTATATTATCCTATGTTTTTTATTCATATGGGTTAAATAGATATTATTTTTTGAGTCTAATGTATCAAAACCTTTGGAAAATTGAAATAAACTTCCAAGAATTATTAGTTTGTTTTTGTTCACAAGGAAATATGTTTGAGTTGACACAATTACATGTAAATTATCCTCAAAGGGTGATCTCTCATCAAATATAGATCATCAAGGGCCTAAATAATAATTGATTACAATGGAAAATAAATAGCCTCTGGCCTACATACCACCACATTATTAGGAGAGGAGAAAAAATATTCAATTATTGTTGAGGATATGTCATTAGTCAAGACACCTAAGAAAAGACATTTTTTCCAAAATCTCTCCTCATTTCTAGCCACCACCCACCATATCAACCTTGAAGATCCACCCAAAGGTTCAAGTAGTCAAAGAACATAGTGCACACCAACAGAATAAGGTAATCCATGAGTATCAAATCAAGGAGAATATATGTGATGAGTAAAAAAATGGGAGGAAGAATATTTCTTGTACCAACATCCAACTATCATTGACATTGAGGATTGCACTTATGTGAAACAACATCCATAATTGGTCAACATTGGGGATAATGTTTATTTGAAGGAGATGGGCATGTTATGCCCTTAACCCTAGGTCATATATTGGGATATGATAGCCAAATTTTAGCTAACACAATATCTTATTATTTCATATCATATTTATTTATGCTTTCATATACTTAGTGGGTCGAGTGATTAACTAAAATGAACTATCTAGTATGGGGATAACTAATCTAAACTATGAATAACAACTGTAATAAAGTAAATAAATGTAGTAAAAGGTAGTATGTAAATAATTTAACTAAGAATGAAAAAGGAAATGTTAAACCTAATGTTAAAGACAGAAGAATAAATAACTCAACTAATTCGACGAAGTGATGAGACTATTTTACATGTGTGACTGGAAAATCAGGAAGATGGAAAACTATGCAAGAGCCCCAAAAATGGTGGATTTTGAGGATATAGTTGGACTGGAGCTTCTAAAGGAGAAATGGGGAGCATGTAGGCACTCGGTTTACAATCTGGGCACCCTAGTCTGCGTAAAATTTCTAAAACTGGTCTTCACTGGTTTGATAGATGGTCCAAACCCTCATTATTTATCACATCAAGTTCACTTTCATGTAGCTCATGTCACCAATAACTCAAGATAAAGAAAATACCCGTAAGACCCCAAAATAAGCATCAAACCCTAAAAAAGAAATATGCATATGAAGGGGTCAAAATCACCTCTCGAGATTCCACAATGGTGGAATTACTACTAAGCGTTGCACTACATCTCATACCCAATGTAGTTATATGTGTAAGTGTGTGTAGAAAATTTAATATAATGTGTTCATGGAATAGAATATAATCCCTCCCATATGAAGTGTGATGCGAGATGTCCTATCCTTACGCCTTGATGATGGATCTACATGGATGCAAGTGATCTCTAATGTAATAGATGGATGCAAATCTAGATGGGGTGATAGTAGTAGATGATGTTAGGTCCCTTACTATGGTCTCATAAATTTATATTTATAGGGTTCTCTTGATCTAATTTCATAATTAACCCTAAAAATGTCGACGAAAAGAAAGATAAAGATGGAACACGAGATAGAAAGATCCCAAAAATTGGTGAGAAAGTACTAAAAGGACAGGGGCACCCATGGTTAGGACTAGGGCACCCATGAGCACCCCAGTACTAATCTAGGAACCTCATTCGAAGCTAAAATGATGTCGAATGATAGAAGATGACTTGGCATATGGGTAAAGAGGTCGGTAATGATAAAATAAAATAAAACTAGATGGCCAAAATATGGGGGTTGATTAGTACTTTCTTTACTCAATAACCTTCTAAATAGTGGTATGAGATCCGGATAAATAATGTCTAAAGTGCATGATTTTGTGACTACATTTTACCCCCACTTTATGTTGGTGAGTGGAAAGATTAGTAACAGAAAATAAATAGATATGCATACCTTATGCTGATGTAGAGTGATGAAGAAGGCATGCCAAGGACTAAAAAAGTGTGGAATGATGAAAAGATGGCGAGCATGGAAACTAAAGATGAAAAATGCACAAAGAAGAAGTGATGAGAGTGAACTTAGGTGGAATTTGTGTGTAGCTATTGTAGTGTGTGATGTACCTACATGGTTAGTAAAGCATGTGTTGTCACAAAGTGTTGTTATTAATGTTTTTGTTGTTTTTTCCCCATTTGACAGTTTGTTTTTCATACCTCCAAACTCGTAAGGAGATAACAATCAAGTAGTCAAATATGTATGTATGTGTAAAAATTCAATGTAAAAAGCACATGTATATGAAAACATGTAAATGTAAATGGAAAATGTAAATGTAAATGGAACATGTGCACCTGATCTATGTCAAGAAAGAGAGTGTAGAAGGATATCCTGTACAATGAGTTTTTGGGTGATCTCATGCCACCCTAGCCAAAGAAGTGTAGGGAGGAAATTCTATATGTTGTCCAAGCTCTAATTTCTTCCTTGAATGTGTGTGAAGAGATATTTGTAACGTCCTGGTTTTTTGGGTGATCCGATGCCACTAGATGAAGTAGTGTAGGTAGGCACACCCACCATAACCTCCAATCTTTATTGCTTCCCTAGAATGCTAAGGACACCATGTCCTATAAAATCCATTATGGATGGGGTTCGTAGACTAGTCTGAACCCACTCATTATATATAACCGAACCGAACCAGTGTAGAATATTTGCGTTAGTATGTGAAAACCCCTAAATGATGTCCCCCTCTTTTTGGATGCATGTGACATTGCTGATAGGAGAATATGGCCCCAAAATAGGACCAACCACATGTACACTATAAACTTTGAAAGTTCTTGGTAAAAACCAAGGCATGCACAAACAAGAAGGCTAGCCAAAGATAAGTGTAAACAAACATGTATGTAAAAAAATGTTTAAGCTATGCAAATAGTGTAAAAGCTACCAAGAAAAGTAGTAAACATGCAAGAAGACAAGTATGCCATATAAAGTGGGTGGAAAACATGGGGCATCACTCATGATGTTGCAGAGACACGTAAGGCCATCATAGTCGCAAAAAAAAACAAGTGTGTAGACCAAACATAGGGAAAGGCCCACATACAAGAAGCAAACAATGATAGACAAGTATAAACAATCATAAGAAGTAGTCATGCAAACATGTAATCCTATAAAAAAAATTTTGCACATGGAACACCCGTTAGCATGTTAGAGAAATAACCAATATGTTAAAGAATGATAAAAAGTTAATTTAAAGTGTTAAGTACAAAATGAAACAATAACACATGAAAGAGACAATAATTGATGCCCCCATTAAATAATGTAGGAATGGTAGAAGGAGAGCATACATGCTATGTGTAAAATATTTGTATCTATGATCACGACTAAACAAATACGTGAATGCCCATGTGTGGATGATATAGATAATGATACATAATAAATCAATATAACATGTGTAGTAAAGTGAACATGTAAAACACTAGTAAACAAGAGTAAATGCCCCCAAAACAATGCAATATGTTGTGGATAGATGGAATAGAATAGAATGCAATATGGAGTGATATAATCCACATGCCCCTTGGAAGTGTATGCAATGAGATCCCCCCCAGCAGTCAATAATGAATCGTAAATAAGAGTGTGTCATCCCCCCCTAATGTGATATGATGAATTTGTATGTGTATTGATCGTAAATAAGAGTGTGTGTGATCGATAAATGGTTGAAGTGTGTGTTGTGTCTAATGTGCTATGATGAAAGTGTATGATTTAGCCCTGTCTAATGAAAAGGAGTGCTATAATGATAACATGTGTACTATGTTATAAATGGTGTCTAGCCTAGGATTGGCATGATGAAAAATTTGACCACTGATGAGTGTAAGGTCCATTTTTAATTTATGATATATAGAGGAGGTATAGTATATGTGATGTGATGGAAAATGCATAATGTGAGATGAAATGAGGTTATTTATGGTAAATTACCCATAATCAATAGTATTATAATAACCATAATAATATGAGTGTGTCATCGTATGAGGAAGTAATGTATGGTATATGACTATGATTCACCTACCAAATACCTAGTTTATGCGTGCGGTGGGACCTTGTTGGAAAACTTTTATAGTAATGCATAAGTGAACTATTTGGTGGAATGTGAAAGTGAAAATATAACTTAAAATGTATAGATGCACAAAATATTATGGAGAAGGATTAGGATGTACGGGGATAAAATTAATTGTGTTGGAGCTTATATTTGAGAGGAGACCAAGTGTGAACAAAGCACAAGAGTGTGTCATCCGGTAAGGTTGAGAATACTTAGAGTTATTTGGATAATGCAATATATGACTTATGAGGAGGGGGATGGTTGGTGAATTAATTTTGATAGGTGGTTGAATTTGTTGACTTGGGGATATATTATAAATGCATAATGTGAGATGAAATGAGGTTATTTATGGTGATTCAACAATATTATAATAACCATAAGAATATGAGTGTGTCATCACGAGGGTAAACTCGACAAGATTCACCTAACAAAGACTTAGTTTGCGTGCGAATGCAGTGGGACCTTGTCGGATGTTTAGTTGTAGCTTATATTTGAGAGCTCCAAGCTTTTGAGTCAAGGAGACTACTTAGGTTTATTTGGTAATGTAGTATACGACTTAGTAGGAGTGGTTGGTGAACTAATTTTGATAGGTGGTTGAATTTTTTGACTTGGGGATATCGTAGGTGATTTCTTAGGTGATGTTTTTCTATTCAAAGAAGGCATAGGAGAAATGGTGGTGTGATGCTCATTAAGTGGAGAAGAAACAACATCAGAAATAGGAGAATCATGTGATGGAACTATAATATTTTTCTGACTAGGAGAAGAATCATTATGCACATGTGAGTGATTTTCAACATCAAGCATGTAATGAATAAGAGAAGCATCTATAAATTCCTTAGAAATATTAGAGGGAGGATCATTAGTAGCCACATAACATGGTATAATAGTTGTAGATGGGTATGTCATAGGTGATTGCTTAGACAGATCTTGACTAATCGAAGGAGGAATAGACTTAGGATCCCATGTGGGTGTAACCTTTGTAATAGGATGTTGTGCATTAAATGAAATAAGACCTTAACACTTAATACTTTGGATTATGTGATGAAAAGTATGGAAAAATTGTCATTATGTCCATTGATTTGATGATAATTGCAATATGGATGAACTTTATATTTCACTAACTGATAGGGAGAATAGTAATGAGTAGGTGGTAGGGTAATCAACTGATGACTAAGGAGCTGAATAAGAATGTCATGTGGCATAATATTATGTTCAAATATGAGAGGCTTAGGCAATGGCATGTCTTGAGGTTTAGCTAAATGACATGTAGTGGACATAGATTGTATACAAGATGTAGAAGGAGAACAAACATGTGATTGAGAAGCATCCTTAAGTTATTGAATTTTAGATCTAAGGGATGTAATGGTTGATTTCATAGCCTTAAATTTGTCTTGAAATAAAGCATGTAGAGATTGAATTGAATATAATATGGGTTGATTATATGATTATCACTAGAATTAGAGTCATCTAATAAATGATCAATATATAACTGATTTGGTGTAGTGGCGTATTGTAATCCAAATACAAATAATCTAGTTTTTTTGTAAAATAGTTTGAAATGAGGATATCTCTTAAGTAAAGTAGATAAAGAGACTTGAGAAACTTGGGGAGCCATGATAGAAAAGATAAGAAAATCCCTAGAACGAAGGTGGATTTGAATGTTGGGTTCACTCCGGATCGAATGTTGTGTTTGATTCACGTTAGGTTCACCAAAATGATTAACTAAAAATGGACTAACTATGTAGTATGGGGATAGTTAATCTAATATATGAAAAATTGTAATAAAGTAAATAAATTTAGTAAAAGGTACTATGTAAATAACATAAGTAACAATGTAAAAGGAAATGCTAACCATAATGTGCAAGAAAGAAGTGGAAAAAAGGATTCAACAAAGTGATGAGACTGTGTCACAGGTGTGACCGGAAAATCAGGAATCATAATGACTGTGCAAGAGCCCCAAAAAGGGTGGATCTGAAGGATCTAGTTAGAATAGAATGTTTGGAGGAGGACGGGGGTGTATGCGGGTGCTATGGTCTATAATCTAGGCACCCTAGTTTATGTAAAAGCTCTTAAACTAGTCTTCACTAGTTTAATAGATGGTCCAATCCCTTATTGTTTGTCGCATCAATTTCTATGTCTTATACCACATGTCACCAATAACTAGAGATAAAGGAAAGATCTACAAGACAACAAATAAGCATCAAACCCTAAAAAAAAAAAAAAAAAAATGCATATGAAGGATCCAACTGACCTCAGATGCCACATGGTGGACTTACTAATTGAGAATCGCACTACTTTCGAGACTGATGTAGTTTTATGTGTAAGTTTGTGTGAACATGCTCTAGGTTTCTCTTGTGCTAGTTGCACCTTGTGAAGTAGAGAAGAAATAACTATATGTAGAAAATTTAATAGAATGTGTTCATGGAATATAATATAATCCCTCCCCATATCAAGTGTGATGTAGATGTCCTATCCTTGCACCTTGATGATGGATCTATGTGGATCTAAGTGATATCTAATGTAATAGATGGATGCAGCTCTAAATGGATGGATAATAGTAAGTTATGTTAGGTCCCTCATTATGGTCTCATAACTTTATATTTATAGGGTTATCTTGATATAATTTCATAATTAAACCCAAAAAGGCCGACCATAAGAAAGATAAAGATGCAAAATGGATAGAAAGAACCCAAAAATGTGGGAAAGTTCCAAAAGGACTAGGGCACCCTAGTTATGATGCAAGGGTATCATTAATCCAGGGCTAACTTAGAGATAGTATAGGCATGTGTTAGTCAAATTTTGGTTTTCTAGGGTCTTTAGAGGTGTATTTGAGTCCTTCATGGTGTCTTTAGGCTTTAGAAATTCAAATTTTTGAATTATGGAGTTTTCCTCCATTTTGACTTGTTCAAAAAAATTGAGTTTCTTAAGAGAATTTTGGATTTCTTTATAGGTTTATAGGTTTCCATTATGTTTTATAGACTCATAAGGATGTAACAAGGAGTTATGATGTCACATTTTTGTGTCATTTTTTGTTTGTAACTCCATTTCTTATGGTTAGCTCCTTCTTGTAATGTGATTCCATCTTGTGACCTTGCACATGACCAAAATAGGTGATTTATGTAATAAATTTGAGCAAGGGGTTATTTAAAATACTTTGTAACTATTTCATTTTAATTTATCAATCAATTCAAGAAAAATTTGGTGCTCCAGTATGTACTTCGAGGAGAGATATTTTTGCATCAAGATTTATTATATCCAAGACTCGTATGCATTACAGTGTTAAGGATTGCATGCATGAAAATAAAATCATAAGAATAAACAAAGTGTGTTAGTGTGAAGAATATTGGAAGATTTAAATTGACAATGTGTGTTCATGTATTGACAAGGAATCCTATTAAGTCTAAGGGTCACTTAAGTATTCAATTCTGAGCATTTTTCAGTCATTTTGCTACTCGTGAGTAAAATTTGATAACTTGAGAAGATATTAGATCTGTTCAAGAGAGATAAAGGGTTCAAAATATCAGGAATAAAATCTATAAGGCTACCATTAAACCTAGTAGTGAAGGCATAATTATTAAAAGACTATAATAGAACCCTTGTATGCACAGTCATCGATCTCTTTAAAATCAAGGTTCTAATCTTAGAAGGCACTATTTCATGAAGGATCATACACCTAGAGAAGTTATAAAAATCAAATCCAAAGTCCCTCAAACTTGTATTAAACAGAAAGACAATCTATCCTTTAACAAAGTGTGATTTTTTTCCTCTCGAGCTTGATAGACAGCTATACCACGAAATTAGGGTTTTGAGTGGGATAAAAACATCGAACTCAAAATTTTCCAATGAAAAATTATGAGATTTGAAGCAACACATCTTTAGAGAATTATGGGGATTTCACAAAATTAACCAAGCCGATCCATGTTGTATCAAAGGATATTTTTTTATAGTTATAGTCATAATCGAGAAGACATGTTAAAAATAGTGTCTTGACATGTAAATACCTTTTCCTAATATCTATTAAACCTAAAAAATTGCTAAGGTACAACCCTAAGTTATCCCTCAAAAATATTTAAGGGAAATTTTGTGTTGATAACTTGTTAGAAGGAATAATTCCTTGAAAATTTAGTATTGAAACGTTGTTCATGAACAAAAAGGCTTAACTTAAGCCTATACTTGGTGATTTCGATGAATTTTTTTGCAAGAAAAATTAGTGTGAAAATTTTCACACTAAATCCTAGGATAAATAGATATCGAGCCTTTGATTTTATGGTGATAATAGCCTATCTATCAACATACTACACTACTATTTGTTCTAGGCTAGGCTTTGTATGTAGAAACAAGTTTGTGAAAGTAGTTAGTAAGGGCATAGTGAATTGGTTTGAGAGTTAAGTCAAATGATAGTTCCTGCATCTCAAATACACCAAGATAACTAAAAATCCTTAGTATCTTCTATAAAATCCTAGTATACCCTTCTATCATACACCATTCCATTAAAGGGAGTTCTCAAGTAGCTTGAATTGATAAATTTTTCAAAAATAACCTAGATGTTCAATTCTTGAGTGTTTAAGGGTCTGAATGTCTAAGATAGGGTATATGAAGGACCACAAACATGATTGTGGAAAAATGTGCTATTTTGAATCAAAAGGACAATTTTTCTAGTTTTGTTGTTTCCTAGCATAGAGAACAAGTATAATTACAAAATTTGGACATGGTTGAATTTGATTCTCTAATACATCTTGTGAGAAGTGTTATGATCCTTGATATGACTACATCATATTGGTATTATAATAGGAAGAATAATGAGTTGACAAGAAAGTGATAGAGAGAAAGAGATTAAGTTTGATAGGAAAGAGAAGAGGTTGAAAAAATGCCACCAAGAAGAGAAGCCAGAGGAGGAGGTAGAGAGAAGCAAAGAGAAGTTGATTGGCTTGCAATGTTGACCAATATCCAAGAAAGGTTAGGTGCATTGGAATTATCTCAGAGAAGAGGGAAGGTGTTAGAAGAATATAGTGATGAAGAGGAAGGAGAAAGACCAATGAAAACACCAAAATAAGAGGATAATCCATATTTTAAACTTCTAAAAGTAGTCATAGGAGAAAGAATAAAGCCAAAGATGAAAGTTAAAAGTATGGAGGTAGTCTACATCCAAAAGATCTCATAGACTGGATAACAAATGTGGACAAATATTTTAATTTTGAGCATTACAGAGAACAAAAAGTGAAATTTGCAGTCACTAATCTCACTAGACATGCAACAATATGGTGGGATTTTGTGCAACAAGAGAGATTAAGTAGAAACAAGGATAAGATCAATAAATGGGACAAGATGGTGGCCAAGATGAAAGGTAAATTCATTCCTGCTGATTATCAAACTATTTTATTTAATAAATTGCAAAATTTGAGGCAGAGAGAGTCAAGTGTAACTAATTATACTGATGAGTTTTACAAGTTGGCTATGAGGTCTAGACATGTACAAGATGATGTTGAAGAAGTGGCAAGGTATGTGAATGTATTGAGGTTGAACATTCAAGATGAAATCATCCTATTTCACTTGAGATCAATAGAGGAAGCATATCAAGCAGCCTTAAGAGTGGAAATTTTTTTCAAGAAGACAAACTCAGTATTTGAGAGGTAGAGGAAGAGGAGTAAGAGGAAGAAACCAACAGTCTGGAAGAGGACAAAAAAATAGAAAACAAATGAATAAGAAGTGGCTAGTTCACAACCACAGAGCTCATTTAGAGGTGGTTATTCAAGAGGTGGATATGGATACAGAGGTAAAAGTGGTTATGGAAGAGGTAGAGGTGAATTTATAGGAAGGTGCTACAAATGTAACAATTTTGTAAGACATAGGTATTTTGAGTGTCTAAATACCCTCAAGAAAGAAGTAGCATGGTTAGTGAAGTAAGGAACTAAGTAGCACATGTAGAAGAAGAAGGAAGTGAGACTTCACCAACTTTAGGAAAATAGCCTAAAACTGGAGAGTCTTTGATGATGGGGAGAGCTATGGTGAATGCTAGAAAAAAAGAGGAACTAGTGTAAAGAATAACCTTGTTTAGGACAATATGAAAATCAAGAGGTAAGCTTATTATTGACAATGGTAGTACTAACAATCTAGTGTCTAGTGAAATGGTAGAAAAACTAGATTTGAAGAAATTTAAGCATCCTAATCCATACAAGGTTTCTTGGGTAAAAAAGAGCATCAAGTACTAGTAACTCAACAATGTTTGGTTGATTTCAAGGTGGGTAGATATCATGATCAGGTCTTATGTGACATATTACCCATGGATGCATGCCATCTTCTATTAGGAAGACCATGGAAATTTGATAGGAGAGCCATCCATGATGGGTGGAAAAATACATATACATTTGTAAAAGATGGAGTGAAGTATACAATGAATCCAATGAAAGATATAAATGCATGGCTTGAGTAGCATTCAAGGTTTATTTTTATGGGATGAAAATAATTATTTCAAGAGAGGAAATAAGGTTAGGTAAATGAGGACAAAGAAAGTATAGTGAAGATAATGTGGCAATGGCTTAGTAGAGAGCATGAATACCAAGCAGTTCTACAAAAGAAAGGGAATGTAGAAGATGATAATGGAAACCTAAGTCACAATAAACATAAAGATAATGTTGCAATAGTAGAGGTAGGTAATAAATGGATTGAATCAGCATATGAGGCCAAATAAGACTTTGAAATGAAGACACTCAATCCTATAGGAAGAGACAAAATAGTCCATGAAAATGAGAAGTTGTAAAGACAATAATAAGATGACCATAAGGGAAAAGATGGGGTAGTCAAACATGAACAAGAACCTCATATTTTGAAGACTAATCCCTATTTGAGTTATGTTTGTGTAGGTATGATGGAGGAAGAAAAGATAAAGAAATCATTTAGAGGTGGAAAAGCCAAGCAAATACCAAACTATCTCAGTCTTGAGAATGAATTCAATCAACAAGAGGAAAAGGAACAAGTTAAGGTTTATAACATAGTTAAGTAACATCAAGAGACTACTTATGAAGGCATGAATTAGATGATTATACTCAACCACTTGGTAGGAAGAGAAGTGTACAATTTTGTAGCAGTTAAGGCACCTTTGAAGATACTTCATGTAGAAAACTTTGCCAAGAACATGATACCACTCCAAGTCATACCTGAATCCATGCATGAAGTTCAAGAGAATTCATAATAATTCATGAAAAACTAGAAACAAAGTAAAATAGGATAAGTGTAGTTGCAAGGAAAATATAACTCCATGGAAGATTTTCTTTTCCCCTTGGTAGTATGATGCAAGGGCATCATTACTCTAGGGCTAGCATAGAGATAGTATAGGCATGTGTTAGTCAAATTTTTGTTTGTTAGGGTCTTTAGAGGTGTACTTGAGTCCTTCATGATGTCTTTTAGGCTTTAGAAATTCAAAATTTTGAATTATGGAGTTTCCCTCCATTTTGACTTGTTAAAAAAAAATGAGTTCCTTGAGATAGTTTTGGCTTTCTCCTTAGGTGTAGAGGTTTCCATTATGTTTTAGAGACTAATAATGATGTGAAAAGGAGTTATGAGGTGAAATTTGTGTGTCATTTTTGGTTTGTAATTTCATTTCTTGTGGTGAGATCCTTTTTGTAATGTAATTACATCTTATGACCTTGCACATGACCAAAATAAGTCAATTATGCACCAAATTTGAGAAAGGGGTATTTAAGATACTTTGTAACTAGTTAATTGTCATTGATAAATCAATTCAAGAAAAATTTGGAGCTCTAAGTACATACTTCAGGAGAAAGATATTTTTGCATCAAGATTTTTTTATCTAAGACTATATAGTACAATGTTAAGGATTGTATGCATGAGAATCAAATCATATGAATAAACAAAGTGTGTTAGTGTGAAGAATATTAGAATATTTAAATTGATAATGTTTGTTCATGTTTCCTCCCATTTTGATTTGTTCAAAAAAATTTGAGTTTCTTGAGAGAATTTTGGCTTTCTCTATAGGTTTAGATCTTTCCATTATGTTTTATACACTCATAAGGATGTGACAAGGAGTTATGAGGTCACATTTGTGTGTCATTTTTGGTTTATAACTCCATTTCCTGTGGTTAGCTCCTTCTTATAATGTAATTCCATCTTGTGACCTTGCACATGACCAAAATAGGCTAGTTATGCAATAAATTTGAGCAAGGGGTTATTTAAAATACTTTGTAACTATTTCATTTTAAATGATCAATCAATTCAAGAAAAATTTGGAGCTCCAAGTACTTACTTGAGGAGAGATATTTTTGCATCAAGATTTTTGTATCAAGATTGTATAGTACAATATTAAGGATTTCATGCATGAAAATAAAATCATAAGAATAAACAAAGTGTGTTAGTGTGAAGAATATTGGAATATTTAAATTGAAAATGTGTGTTCATGTATTGACAAGGAATCCTGTTAAGTCTAAGGGTCACTTAAGTATTTAATTCTAAGCATTTTTCAGGTCATTCTCGCTAACTCGTGAGTAAATTTTGATAACTTGAGAATATATTAGATATATTTAAGAGACATAAAGGTTTAAAATATTGGGAATACAATCTATAAGGCTACCATTAAACCTAATAGTGAAGGTAGAATTGTTGGAAGACTATAATAGAACCCTTGTATGCAGCAGTCATCACTCTCTGTGTAATCAAGGTTATAATCTTTGAAGGAATTAATTCACGAAGGATCATAAACCTAAAGAAGTTATAAAAATAAATCCAATGCCCCTCAAACTTGTATTAAAGATAAATATAATCTATCCTTTAAGAAATTGTAATTTTTTCCCTATCGGGGCTTGATAGACACTATACCACTGAATCGGAGTGGGAAAAAAATATTGAACTCAAAATTTATCCAATGAAAAATTATGAGATTTGAAATAGTACATATTTTGATAATTATGGGGATTTTGAAAAATTAACCAAGGTGGTCCATGTTGTATTGAAGTGTATTTTTGTGACAGTTATAATCACGATCGGGAAGGCATGTTAAAAATAGTGTCTAGACAGGTAAATACCTTTTCCTTATATCCACTAAACCAAAAAAATTTTAAGGTAAAACCATAAGTTATCCCTCATAAATATTTAAGAAAATTTTTTTGTCGATAACTTGTTAAAAGGAAGAATTCCTTGACAATTTAGTACTGAAACCTTGTTCACAAACAAAGAGGCTTAACTCAGGCATGTACTTGGTGATTTTGAAGAAATTTTTGCAAGAAAAACTATTATGAAAAGTTACACACTAAATCCTAGGCTAAATGGATATCCGAGCCCTTGATTTGATGGTGATAATAACCTAGCTATCAACAACTACACTACTATTTGTTTTAGGTCAGGCCTAGTAGGTAGAAATGAGATTTTGAAAGGAGTTAGTAAAAGCATAGTGAATTGGTTTGAGAGTTGAGTCAAGTTAATTTTCCCACATCTAAAATACACCAAGAGTACTAAAAATCCTTAATATTTTCTATAAAATCCTAGTAGACCCTTATGTCATACACCATTCCATTAAAGGAAGTTCTCAAGTAGCTTTAATTGACAAAATTTGCAAAACGAACATAGATGATGAATTCTTGAGTGTCTAAGGGTCTGAATGACCAAGATAGGGTATATGAAGTACCAAAAACATGTTTATGGAAATTACATGAGTTATTTTGAATCAAAAGGACAATTTTTCTAGTTTTGTTTCTTCCTAGCATAGAGAACAAGTATAATTTCAAAATTTGGACTTGGTTGAATTTGAATCTCTAATAAATCTTGTGATAAGTTTTATGATCCTGATGTGACTACATCAGGTTTGGACTAGGGCACCCACGGGTGCCCCAAAGACTAATCTAGGTTCCCTAGTCAAGTATAAAATTATGTGGGATGATAAGAGTTGACAAAGAATATGGGTGTAAGAGGTTAGTAATGAAAACATAAAATACAAAAGATGGGGGTTAATTAATACTTTCTTCACTCAAGAACTTTATAAATAGTAGTATGAGACTGACATAAATGATGTCTAAAGTGCATGGTTTTATGACTACATTCATACTTACAAATATGGGTAGTATAATAGGGTGTATATAGTTGTTAGAGAGTAGGATATTATCATCATATTAAGTACTCGATTCTTATTGTATGGTTTTTAGGTTTCCCTCTCAAAGTGGCTAAGTTATTATATTTACATATTAAGATCATTTATCTACATTTTGGTGTTCTTTGGTATTTTATTGTTATTGATATTTAGATTTATCTAAGTAATTTCATTACATTGTTTTGCTAATAATTTTCTCCATAATCCAAATAATCATTGTGTTTATGGCCTTAACATGCCCATTACCTTGAGGGTAATAGGATGTAGACCACTTTTTGTGGATTTTGAAGAATTAATATAGGGTCTTCACTTACTTTTTTAAAAGAATTTACCATTGTTTAAGACAATTGAAGATAGTTTTCTATATTGGAAGATGATGTGGTTTAGAATTAACTTGGAAACTTGGCACTAGATACATATGTGAGGGATACTACCTCCACCCATTTGGTGAAGTATTCATTTTTAGTTATAATATGTTTATGTCCATATGAATTCCCTAGATTGGCTTTAGAAATAATTTATGGAGTGATATTTACAAGGATTATGTTGGTGTGTGAATCAAGTTTCCATAGTTCTAAACTAGACACATTACAAACATAATTAATTTCCATATTAGGCCAATATTATCTAGCATGAAGATGTTTTTTAGAAAGAATCATGAAACTAGTATGATTCCACATATTACTTCATGCACCTCTTTGATATCTTGGATAGACTCTTTTGAATTTAGACACTATAATAAGGTCCCATTTTATCCTAGATGATAGAGAGTTCCTCCAAAAGGGTATATTAAGAAGATATGTGTTGGATGAGGGATTTCATTTGGGAATGGGTGATCTTAGAAATAAAAGTGTTGTCTTTAGATAGTTTTGTTTGTATTCATACTAAGAGGAAAATGTAACAACAACCTCACATACCAAACAAGACTCTGACATATCATAAATTTGCAGTTTTAAATGTTTGATTATGAATCACTATTTATTTTTATATTTAGGTAAGTTTGGTATAGAAATTATCATATCCATCACATTTGTATATTTATTTTTACATGTGGGATATTTTGAAAACTAATTTGGATAAAATATTATTTAAGAGTGTTCACCATGGGCTTACAATGTATAAGCTTCTCATATTTGACATTATATTTGTCCCGTACTTATTTGATGATGATTTTGAATTGTTAATGGATTAAGTTTATTTTATGTTTCATTTAATGGTGATTTTGATATTGGAAATGATAGCCTCATATTCTACAATATTATTGGTGCTAGGAAATTTGACCCTAAAGGATCTCAAGAAAAGATCACCAATGGGGGTGATGAGGATAACACTTCTTCCAGATCCATGAAAGGTGAAGGATCCATCAAATTATATTCTCTAGGTGATGTAATATTAAATGAGAATGACATTATCATCAAGTAAATATAATTTTTATTCCTGGTAAAGGTACATATGCTAGTTGATTAGCAAACAACTACCCCTTGACATATTTTTGAGTGACAGATTCTATAAGGGGTACCCTTTTACTGACATATTCTATGTCAAATTCACTTAATAGATTGATCCATTTTCCATCCTCATATTAAGATAAAGTTTTCATAACAAGTATTTAAGTGGGTAAAGTCTAAAAATGAGTTTAGTTTTATTGTGTAGGAGATAATGCATAATATTTTGAAAGTAAATACAATAAGTAAAAAAATATTTTCTATTTAAGGGTAATTTATCTCATATGATATCAAAGTTCAACTAAGGTAATAGAAAATCATTTCTTTGTCTTGTTTAGCATGATGGGCTAAGAGAGTTCCTAAGAAAATAGGGTATCTGAAATGTATAGCAAGATGGGTTTCCCAGTATGAGAGACTAAAATAGGTGGCTTAGATAGAATTTTCTTAACTCATAAACATCTCTTAATATTCTAGACTGAATTGAAAGGTCACATATTTTTTTAGGATGTCAATGAAAGGATGTAATTTATCAAAAAGTTAGAAAAAAATCTTTAAATAGCTTGGATTTTACCTGTAAGATATGAAGATGTTTTAAGTTCTTAAAGGATGAATTTATGTAATATTTGTAACCTTTGTAATATCTATTTCAATCCCTCTTCTAAATACAATGAACCCCAATAATTTACCTAAAGTAACACAAAACATGATTTTCTTACAATTTAATCTAACATTGTATTTTACAATCCTTTAAAATATGTGGAAAATAATAACACGATGCTTGTCTTTGGTTTTATATTTTCTCAAAATTTCATCCAAATATTCATGCAACATGTCATGAAACATAACTATCATGGATGCATCAAATGCTTTAGATTAGATGGATATGGTGTTTGGATGAATGTGAGAGGTGAAATCCTTTTATTTTGTCTCAAAATCATTCTTCTTATAAGGGAAATCATATACATTGTGATAATGACCAGCCAATGCTCTATAGCGTGCCCAATGTTGTGGATCATTTGGGATTAAGATATATGGGCTTTGAAAATATAAATTGATGCATTGATGGAAGGTGGAAGGATTTACATACATCGTATGAATCCATGGGTTACTAGGGATAATATTGTATGGGAGATCAAAATCAATAATGTGAAGCTATATATCTCTTGTGATGATCCCAAATTCTAAGCGTAAAGTGATTTTGTATGTTGATTGGAATTCAAAATTTTCATAAGCCTCGGTAGTAATGATGTTACATTTTAGTTATGTTAGTGTGACCTAAAATTTTGATAAGCTTCAAAGTATAGATGTTGAGGAAATATCCATTGTCTACAAGAACTCATTTGGTTTTCTTCCGGTTTGTGATGACCTTAATGTACATAGGTAATTTATGGATATAATTTTCCTATGGAATTTCATTTTGGATAAATATGATTTACTTAGATGGGTTGATTTGTGCTACCAAGGATTAGAAGTGTAAAAATTCAATGTATATAAGATTTTTTGACTCTTCGATGGTCTTACATAGGATATATTTATGAATAGTGGATATTCTAAGAAGGTCAAAGATAGAAATATTATTAGGAAATTTCTCAAAATAATTTAAGATATCATAATGAGTGTATGAAGAGGTGGATAGAGGAGGTCCTAGAATAGTGATGTGAATGCATTTTATTCTAATGGAATATTCCTAAGATTTGATTTTGGTGGTTGATATATGATTGTCAATTGGATGAATATGACCAATGAGATTGTTGGCAATATAATTTGTCAGGTGGAAAAATTAGTGAACTCTCACCAATAGTGTTGGTACTAAGTCCCTCTACTTGAATGATGCAGTTCCATTTATTGAAAACAAGGAATATTTACACTACTCTATCAATGAGGGTGGTCTTTCAACCAGGGATCACATAGGAGTACTTCCCTACACTTGTGGCAAAGTGCTTGTAGATTCTACAAGGGAGGAAAAATTTAGAGAGAGAGAGATGTGGAGAGAATAGTAAAGGGGTTTTACACAATAAATAGTACATTAGATTTTATTGTTTCAAAACTAGAATATATCCATGAATTCAATGAGAATAAACCATGAGAATAAAAAAATAACAAAACACACAAATCATAAAGTCTCAATGCATAATATTCAACAAGTACATACTCATGGAGTGTAGTTGAGATGGAGAGGAAACATAAGAAAGGAAATAGATGAAATTTGATCACTTATTCCTAGAGATATTATGGGAGATAGTAAAAAAGAATAAAGATCCTTTGAAATGAGGAGGTTCTCCAAATTTATAGCTTTACAACACAACTCTTCATCTACCCCTCACATGACTCTTCATGTTCTCATTATACTTTTGATTTTTTTGTTATCCTAAGAAGTGAGTAAATAAGTCCCCTTGCATAAATTAAAAGAGACTTTTACAATGAAACATTATAAATTCACTTAAGTGAATAATACCAAATGCAATGATTTCTTACACCGGATAATTAGAAACGGGGAGAGGAGAGAGATGAAAGAAGAAATGCTTTAAAGCATGGATGAAGATGCCTCCATCTTTAATTAAGATCATCTCCAAATATGTTGAAGATGAAAACTTGACCCATGATGACCCTCCATAATGATGCACTAATAAAGAGCTCCGATGAAGACCTTGTGAATACTTTTCCCCTTTTGAAGACTCTTAAAATGGTGAACCTTTGCAACACTACTTGAACACGTAGAGAAGAGGGGTGATGAAAACTTGGCAAGTAGAGCACCTAGAGTATGAAAATATGATTTAAATTATTGAGAATATCATTCTAATTCTTAAGACACTTCCTTATCTTCATGATAAATCATTCACATGAGGAAAATTTGATGCATTTTTCTCATAAAAACATGGTCTTGATTCTACCACTGCAGGAGCAATGATGATGAATTAAACATGAGATAAAATCCTTAAAATTAAAGAGAAATAGAATAAAAATTAAACCAAAACTAATTCCATATATATTTTAATTATAAACTCCGTATGTGATGAATTTAAATAGCTTTCAGGAAAAAATTATCATTTTCCCATTTAGGCACTTTATGCTCACTCCATCAGGAATGCGGGAATTTACTTGAAACTTGAGTGGAAGAATTATATGAGTGTTGGGACCATTATAGAATGAGTGAAGGAATTAAATGTTCTCATTTTTATCTCATTTCATCCATTTACTATTTTTAGAATATTCATCAATATTGTCCCAATTTAGCCAATTTTTCCCAGTCTTGTCAATTTTGGTAATTTTGAGTGTCTCAATCATGGGAAATGCAATGGGGTGTCTTAATGAAATTTTCTCTTGTAATTATTATTATTATCATGGATAATTTTAGTGGTAAATATTTTAATATGGTGAATATTCCATTTTTGAAAAATTTGAAAAGGTGAATTTTCTAGCGCGGGTCAGTGACATGTTTGCTTAAAAATTACAGCTTAATTTTTTTAGGGTCAACTTCACATACCTTTAAAACTATCCCCTACCTAATCTTACATTATTCATCAAGGTAGAACACTACTAGCTCACTCATACTACATGGGGGCATATGTATTATCAAGTATAGTAAATGTGCGACAGGAGGGTAGAGGCTGTAATGTGCGACATGGAGATTTTCTTGACGCACGACCAGAGTGCAGAGGAATCAAATGTGCGATAGAAAGAGTTTTTTGATGCATGACACAAAGATTTTTTTGTCATGCGACCAAAGGGAAAATGTCACAGATGCACAAAAGAATATTTTCTATCACGTGACAACAACCTTGTTAACGCTTGACAACAAATCTCTTGTCACACATTTGCAGCCTTCTATCACACCAATTTAAAATCGGGTAAAATTTCTTTATACAACCCCCAAAAATTCACCTTCTTACAAAACTAATTTTGGGGATATTCACCAGGTATTTTCCACCTCTGATTTCTAAGAGGTCTCTTAAAATGAACCCCGATTATTATTAGGTGATCCAATTAAGACTTACTAAAAATATAAATTGACCTTCCAGTGTTGGATTCAAATGAAACCACTTGTAGAAGTTTTTGTTTTTCATTTTAGGCCTTTGCTCCAATTTTTGGAGGATTCATGTAAACACTTCCCTAAAATTCATTTTTGTAAGGAATCTACAGTTCAAATCTCATGGAAATTGGAGCAAGGGTTGAGGAGATATGAGCAAAAGTGTGTTTTTGAGCATGAGGGATTTTGGGAGATTTTGGAAGCATAATAGAAAGGGATCACAAAATGAGGGAGTTAAAAACATGAATAATGATTGATAAATTACTAATTATGAACTTTACACCTTCCTCACTCATAAACCTAGTTAACTCATCACTTGACTCACTGGATTAAGCCAGAGTCACTGAGACTCATGGGTGGAGGATAAACTTTATAAATGGGTTTTAAGTGTCCCCATGTCCATTACCACATTTATTAAGGGAAAAATGGACATAAGGAGTGTGGAAACATGCAAAGGGGTGAAGAAACATGAAAAAGGGCCAAAACACATCAGTTGGTGAGTTAAAAACATAAGCCTAACACTTCAAGATGTGCACTTAAGTGATGAAGATTTATCTCCTCATGTGGTGGTGAATTTTGGTGTCCCCATGTCCCCTTAGAATGGGGAAAAGGGACATCACCCCTCAAAAATTCTCCAAGGGTGATGTCATCATGAGAAGGGGGTAGGTGGGTTAGGTGAGTGTATGACATTTTCTAACCACCAAGTCATATTTTAAGTGATGTAAACTTTCCCTCCACCATGGTGGAGAATTTTTATGTCCCCCATGTCACTTTTTACTTTTTTAAAAGGTAAAAGGGACATTAGGGATCTCTTAGTGTGCTTTAGTTAAAATAAATGCGTTTCTTCACTAAATATTGCCCAAAATAGACACCTAACACAGTTTCTCACCATTGGAGCTACGAGTGGACTTAGAAGGGAAAATATTATATTATTTTGAATCTAAATGGGGTGATGAGAAAATTAACACCATTTTCAGGATCCAATTTTCATGAAATTTGAAATTTATCCCCCTTTTAAATTTTTCTTAAGCCTATGTGTCAATGAAAGAAGTTGCCACCAAATTTTATGATGATCAAAATAAGAACCAAAATATTGGATGAAAATATGGAATCAATATGTAACATTGAACTTTGAATCATGTCTTAACTCTTCCCATTACTCCCATAATCTTTAGTTGAATCTCTACCATGATTGGGAATCTTTTCATACACTATCAAACCAATATCTACAAATATGCTCCACAAAATTAGTTAGAGCCTTTTGCATTGTAACTAGAAATTATTATATTTCCAATTATTATTTTATCACATTATGATTCATCTTGAGGTTAGTGAAACCTTTGAAACCTAAAAGGTTAATATTTAGGAAAATGTAATCCCCATCACCGACTAAAAATAACACAGTTTTGAAGAATATTTTCCCAAGGTTCCAAATATTTCATAAATTTCCCTAAATCAATTTAAGGAATCCTATATCTCTCCTGCACAACTCTCAAGTTTGTTGTGCTTCAACAATCATCTTCCGAGGGGTGTTCATCATCTGAAAAATCCTAAAAAATAGGCCTTTTTAGGCCTCTCGGGAGAAATTCCTTTTGAATGGTTCTGAATGAATTTATGAATCACTTCCTATATATGAAACATACTTGAAAATCATATTAACATATTCCTCCTAGACATTATGAGGGTAAAATAATAACTAAGTTGGTTGGAGGAAAGGATCACATGGATTGGGAGAGGGATTTTCAAATGAGGTATAAGTTGTCATGAATTTTTTTTTGAATTTTTCATGAAATAATTTTTGCATGAAAAAATTGTCTCTTTCTAGGGACTTGTTATAGATCAAACATAATGATGACATGAAAAATAGGAACTCTAGAATCTCAAGATACTACATGGAGTCATGCCTTATACATTGGGATATAGATTCATAATAGATACCTAAAATGAAGAATTCTCAATTAGGCATTGAGTCGCCACTTCAACATAATACCACAATAAAGGAAAAACACACAATAGAAAGGAAAACAAAACACATGACAAGGAAGGGAAACACACAACCTAAAATCACCTATTGTACATGTGGGGACAACCCACTTTCACTGAAGCAATTTTATCTTCAGATGTCACCCTTAAATGGGTAACATTGGGTGATAAAGTTATGCAAATCCATTGAATGGTTTGAGGAAGTAACATCCTTTCCTCAACTACTTATGAAATTTATGTTCTTTCATGAATGCTTGTATACTTGGGAGGAGTGAGCCTACATGATTACTCTGATGCTCATAGATTCACCCAAAAATTCCACTATTCTTATTATCAATCTTATATTGCAAATTTTCTTCAATATTCATCCACATTATTGATTTCCCATCTTGCATTTCACTACTACCCCAAGGCTTATTTTTTATCGGATTGCTTAAATGCTCCAAGTTCTTCTCTTTCTCACATCCATGCTTATTAAAAAATTTTCATGAAGCATTAAGTCCATTATTTTGTACTATTTTTAATCACGAAACATTTGGGTACCGAATAAATAATCAATCTTATATTCATACCTATATTATACATCAATGGAATGAATCAAGATATCAAGACTGAGCTCCAAATCTTATATTTCTTCTACAAATTTCAATATTTCCTACACAAATTGTTCTTTCAAAACTACCAACAGTTCACCTTCACATTCATTTGAATAATATTCATTTTGAAATTCAAGGAAACAATTTGGAGAAATTGATTCATCATCCCAAATTTCATTGAATTTCACTACTTCTTCATCATTTGAGGCCTTATCTATGGACTAAAATACCTTTGTCTCAACCTTTTTACTATAGAGAGAATATTCCTCTTAAAATGGAAAAGGAAAATATTCACATTCATTAACCATTTCCTCATTAGGTATATAATATTTTTCATCTTGATTTCTTTCATCATGATTTTTTTAAATCGGCTAAGGAGTTCGAAGTAGATTCATGCATGTCTTGCAATTCCATAGCTTGTATTAGGAGTTCAAGAAAAATTTGAGGATCTTATTTTTCATTTGTAACTTTTAGCATTTCTTCCAAAGATTCCTCTTTCAAAAATTTTAAAGGCTCATTATAAGTTGACCTCTCTTCCTTATGAAATAAATCTTCAAGATAATTTTATTCCTCAAATGGAATTGTGAACACCTCTTCACCATTAACAAACACATTGGCTGATTTTTCAATTTATAACTCCTCAAGAACCGCTTTATCTTCCTCATGGCCTATAGCATTTGGTAATTCCAAATTATAATTTTTCATTTCAATATTTCTCCACTCTTCTCCATGATCAATATCCAATTGTAAAGGAATGTTTGGTCCTATCAAGATAGGATTTTCATCCTCCTATTCGTATGGTATGAAATAATTTTCCTTCCCTATTTCTTGGTATAAGATGTTAAATGTTGGATCTCCTAACTTTCATAGCATGTATCTCATATTTTTCATCAGAAGAAACTTTTCCATTTCTCCATTAACCAAAATCATTCCAAAATACATATTCATTTTTATTTTACCACGCAAGTCTCAAAGTAGAAACTTATGCTTAGTAAAATTCTAAATGATTCCGTGGATATCAACTACACAAATGGACAATAAGACCTTTTTGTTTGGAATTTTAGCAAGGGCCACCTATGCATCCTTGATATTCCCCACAAGTGGGATTTCCTTGGAATCCATGGAGTAACGAGAGACACTATCCCATGTCAATGTGAGTCTAAGAGAATTGGCAGCTTTTATGGGAATTACATTATTAGAAGCACCTGAATCTATTATATAGTTATTCAATCGACATCCTCTAATGAGAATGGAGAGATAAAAGGATCAATCTTATCATTTTTTGATGCACTCATGGAAAACATGTTATTCAATTGAGGATTAGGTGGAATTGGTAGTATTACTTTAGAACTAGGATTCATAGTATTGGGATTTAAACTACCACACTTGATATGATGGAAAAACTTCTCAAATTTTTTTGGATGAGTCTACAAATAATCGATTCAGAAATCTACACTTTGGACTTCTTCATATGTTTTATGATATCAAGAGGTGTAGATTTAGATGTAGAAGTTGAAGACACTACTTTTGAATTTGGAACAAAATTAGTAATAAAGATATATGTTTGAGGAATAGAGGCTGATTTTGCAGGTGTACTAGAAGCTCTTGAAGGAATATATTTTGTTGAAGTAGAATTAGAATTAGAAGGATCATTAGGATACTTAGTTACACTACAAAAACATCCTTTCCTTACCATGAGGTCCGGTTTCTCTATTATAGACTCCATGGAGGGTGCAAGGGGAGATCATTGACTAATTATTTTATTTGGTAGAGTCGCCACAGAGAGAATCTTCAACCTTATTCTTTTTCAGATCAACGGTGAAGGAGCTTCATTTCTAAGATTGGGAGTGGGTGGAAACTACACATGATAATCTAGGTGCATCACTATCATCATCCTCTTCACATCCTAAATATTCAAAAAATCTAATTTATGCATCATCTTCCACTTATTCAATCTCTAGAACATTTTTGTACTCACTTTCTTGTTCTAGATCTGTAAATTCTTCTTCATATTCTTAAGTCTGACATATTCCATTGACTGGGGGATCTTTCAAAAAATAATTCAAGGTGTTCCCATAATTTGGTTCATGTTCTAATATTTATGGGATCTTCGTTGGGAAACCTCCTCTTCAACATTGTCAATTCATTTTCCAACTTTTGCAACAATGAATCAACTCTCTCATCTTTGGAATTTTGGGCCTTATCCTTGATTGAAGTATTCTTGATCTTTCTCAAAAAAATGAGGTCATCTTCTACTTCAATTTCAATCTTTTGAGTATGGTCCAAATATCTTGGTTGAACTTTTTACGAAATAAACTCACTTTATGCATCCGGGAATTCACAAAGAACATTTTAAAATTATCTACAATAGGAAAAGCAATGGTAGGAATAATTTTTTGATTAACTTGTTGAACTTTTCCATAAATTATCTCATGGATTCTTGAGGTTATTTCTTCATTTATGTTAATTGAGAAAGGAGGGCATGAGAATATTCTACTAGATTGAATCTACCTTTGAGATTATCTTTCATTTGAGCCCATATTATAATGGAACCTCTTAGTAGATCATACAACCATTATGTAGTAGCATCTTGAAGTGATTCAATGAATAAAAAATAGAGACATATTCATGAGAAACTCCCAACACACCACATGTAGTTATAAATGTAGTGATATGTTCATCTAGATGTTGTTTACCATCACCTTTAAATTTGGGAAAATTATTTCGTAAACCTATATGAAGTTCATATATTTGATTTAAGGCTAGAGGGTCTATGTTGTTTTCCCAAGGGATGGGTCCTTATGTTTTCATGTAAATTTATCCTTCTTTTTATTCTTCTAAAAATTCTTCTCCAAATTCTTCCTCTGGTTCTTCTTTTTCTTCTTCACTTTGGAATTCAATGTTTAATGGTGGTTGAAATATGGGAGAATCAAGAGGATTTGTAGGAGGAGTATCAGTAGGAGTTTGGATAGGATTTTTAGGAGTACCACTTGATGAATCAGATGGGGATAAATCTTGAGAGAAGTAATATGGATTATCTTTGATTTTTTCTTTTTAATTTTGTAAAGTTTCAAAGGAAGGGTCAATAATTCCTCTCTATCTATCCAATATGGTATATCTTCTTTCAACCAATTTTTTTGCAAGTTTAGATTCAACTCAATAGTATATCAGAGTTTATTATTTCAAACTAGAATATATACATGAATTCAATGAAAGGACACCATGAGAATCAATAATTAAAAAACACACAAATTACAAAGACTCAATGCATAATATTTAACAAGTACATACTCATGGAGTGTAGTTGAGATGAAGAGGAAACATAAGAAAAGGAAATAGGGAAATTTGATCACTTGTTCCTAAAGAGAGTATGGGAGATATTAAACAAGAATAACCATCCTTTGAAATGAGGAGGCTCTCCCAATTTATATAATTATAACACTCTTCATCTACCCCCACGACTCTTCATGTTCTTATTCAACTTGTGACTTTTCATTATCCTAGGAAGTGAGTAAATAAGTACCCTTTTTATAAATCAAAAGGGAATTTTATAATGAAACATTATAAAGTAACTTAAGTGAATAAGACAAAATAAAATTATTTCTTACAAAAAGAATTAGAAAGGGGGAGAATAAGAGAAATAATGAGGAGAGGAAAGAAGAAATGCTCCAAAGCATGGATGAAGATGCCTCCACCTTCGATGAAGATCATCTCCAAAGATGTTGAAGATGAAAAATTGACACATGATAAAACTCCATAATGATGAACCAATGAATAGATCTAATGAATACCTTTTGAACACTTTGCCCCTTTTGAAGACTCTTCAAATGGTGAACCTCTGCAACACTACTTGAACACACTAAGAAGATGGGTGATGAACACTTGGAAAGTAGACCACTGAGAGTATGAAAATATGATTTCCCTTATTGATACCATCCTTCTACTTCATGAGAAACTACCTCATCTTCATGATCAATCATTCACATGAGGAGAATTTGATGCATTTTTCTCATATAACATGATCTTAATTCTTCCATCTGCAGGGAGCATTACGTATGAATGAAACTTAAAACCAAATACCTTTGATTCCAAAGTAAGAGAATAAAAATTAAAAAAAATCAATGCCATCCATATTTTTACTATGCACTCCATGTGTGATGAAGTGAAATATCTTTTAGGATAAAATTGGCATTTTCCCATTTAGGCACTTTATGCTCACCACATCGGGAATGTGGGAATTTACTTGAAACTTGAGTAGAAGACTTATGTGAGTACTGATACCATGATAAAATGAGTGAAGGAATGACATGTGATCATTTTATCTCATTTCATCCATTTACTATTTTTATAATATTCATCATTATTGTCCCATTTTAGCCAATTTTGCCAGTCTTGCCAATTTTGGCAATTTTGAGTGTCTCGATCATGGGGGAATGCAATGAGGTGTCTAAATCCACAATTTTCTTAAATTAATATTAATATTAGGTTATCAAATTAAGGATTTATAAAAAATATAAATTTTCCTTCCCTTTTTCATATTCAAAAAAAACCTTTTTCTCAAGTTTTTGTTTTTCATTTTAGGTTTTTGCTCAATTCAAAGGATTTAAATCACTAGATTTGTGTAGATATAAAAAATGAGTATTTTTGCTGCAAATTTAAAGGGGATATATAAAATAGTATTTTTAATTAATAAAGGAATGTAAACACTTTCCTTAAAGGCATTTTGTGAGGAATCTATAGTTTAAATCTCATAGAAATCGAATAAAGCGTTGAGAAATATGAGAAAAAGTGTGTTTTTGAGCATGAGGTATTTTGGGAGAATTTCAGAAGCCTAAAAACAAGGGATAAAAAAATGAGGGTGTTAAAAATAAGAATGAGTTATAAATGACTAAGTATGAACTTTACACCTTCCCTTGCTCATAGACCTAGTTAACTTGTCACACTTGACTCACCTAACTTAACCCAAGTTAATTGGAGACTCATGGTTGGAGTAAAAACTTTATAAATAGGTTTTGAGTTTCCCATTTCCATTACCATATTTATTAAGGTAAAAATGGACATCAGATGTGTGAAAATTTTCCAAAGGGCGACGAGAACATGAAAAGGGGGCCAAAACACATCAATTAGTGAGTTGAAAACATAAGCCTAACACTTCAAGATGTACACTTAAGTGAAAAACAATATCTCCTCATGTGGTGGAACATTTTGTGTCCCCCATGTCCCTTAGATGTTGAGACAAAGGTACATCACCCCCTAAAAATTATCCAAGGGTTAGTTCATCATGACAAGGGGGTAGGTGGGTTAGGTGAGTATATGACATTTTCTAACCACCAAGTCATCTTTTAAGTGACGCAAACTTCCCCTCCACCATGGTGGCACATTTTTATTTCCCCTATGTCCTTTTCAATTTCTTCAAAGAAAAAAATGGACATCAGGTGTCTTTAAGTGTTCTTTAGTCAAAAATAGATGTTTACCTTCACCAAACACTACTTAAAGTAAACACCGAACACATTTTCTTACCACCGAGCTAGGAGTGGAATTAATGGGAAAAAATTATATGATTTCAAATCCAAAAGAAATGATGATAATATTACCACTATTGTTAGGATCCAATTATTCCTGAAATTTTAAATTTACCCCTTATCAATTATGTTTAAGCATGTGCGTTAGTGAAAGAAGTTATCAAAAAAAAATATGATGATAAAAATAATAAAAAACACCTTTGATGAAAATAATCCCTCCCATATCTCACATTTTAATTTTAATTATGTCTTAAATATTTCCATAACTCCTAAAATATTTATTTGAATCTCCACCAGATATGTAATCTTTACATGTACTTGTCGAGCCAACATATACAAATATGCTCCACAAAATCAATTGGAACCTTTTGCACCGTAAATTCATAATTATTATCTTTCCAATGAGTGTTTTATCACCTTATTATTTATCTTGAGGATCTTGAAACCTTTAAAACACAAAAGTCTACTTTTTAGGAAAATGTAATCCCCATCACTAACTAAAAATAACCCGGTTTTGAAGAATATTTTCCCGAGGTTCCAAATATTTCCTAAATTTAAATAAATCACTTCAGGGCATCCTATAGATCTCATTTAAAACTCATAGGTAGGTTTTTTCTCAATAGTCAACTTCTAAGGGGTGTCACTAAAGTGTGAAAAATCCTAAAAATATACCTTTTTAGGCCTCCAGGAGAAATTCCTTCGAATGGTTCTAAATTAATTTGTGAATCACTTTCGTGTAAAAGAAACACACTTGAAAATAATGTTAGCACATTTCTCCTAGCCTTTATTATGGTAACATTGTAGAATGATTTGGCCAGAGGACAAGTTCACATGGACCAAGAGAGGGATTTTCAAATGAGGTATGTGTTGACATGATAAAAGTTTTGAATTTTTCATGCAAGAAATTTTACATGACAACAAAGATAATCAAAGGAATATTATTCTTGAAAATATATTTTATTGGTGTTATTACCATGTGAGTATTTACCTCGATCTAAATTTTTTAAGCTTGTTGTTTATTCTTGGGAAATAGATCTTTATAGATCCATAGCTTTTTATTTTATGATTTAGGGACCTCTTGAGGGTTGAGTTCTATTTCCTTATAATAAAGTAAGTCCTAGATATTATTTTTGAGATTCATGTATCAATTGGTATCATGTCCTTTGACATAATGGTATTTTTATTATTCATGTTCCTTATACCATGTAAGTTGAGGAAATTTTCATCAAATGGATTTATATTGGGAAATATTATCATGTTCATTGATTCAAGTATGTAAAATATAGATGATAGATATAACCTAATGGTGTGTAATATCTATGTTTTTTTTCATTTTTAGGATTCCCTCATGAAATTTTAAGTTTTGGGGTATGTGTATTGTTATCCAAATAACTCTCCTAGTTATCTGAATAACTTATATTTTGATCCTGACTCTGGTGTTTCACATTTCAGGTTGTGCACACTCAAGATTGTTCTTTTGACACCTTGATATTTTTCCTTTGACACCTTGCTCCCTTTTGCATTCTTCTATCTCTTTCCATTTCTTCCTTCCTGCGCATGTTTCCTTTACCTCATAATTCTTTAGCCCTGCACCTTACTTTGCACACTCCCATACATTTACTCACATTTATTTCATTCTCCATCCACATCTTTTACATTCTTTCCATTTCTTCCCTTCGCCCTCCTTTGCGCCCATCTCTTCCGTGCCAAGTCATCTTCCATCACTTGAACACTATCAACTAAGTTCTTCTAGGTCCCATGACACATGGCAAAAAGACAAAACAAATGATAGTTGGCCCATTACTTTATAATAGTTGTGCACGTGTTTTTCATGCGCCATTCTCGACATCTTCTACTCTATTACAAATCTCGAGATCGGTGTGCACATGGACTTGTCGAGAACTAATGACATAAGTTACACGTTGGAATTTTCTCCATCCACATGTGGTATTTTTAGGTTAAAAATGAGGAAACATCTCTCGGCTCATTAATGCACACATCGCCTCAATCACTTTTCATATTTTGCCTTCTTCCTTATTCCTCATTCAAACATCCAACCTTATGCTTGCAAGTCCTTTATCACTAGTTATTGGTGGTTGAAGATTTGAATCGAGTTTCCCTCCCTTTCTCCTTCTCTTCTCTTCTTCTTCTTATAAATAATCTTATTCTTAGAGGATCTTTTTATGTGTGCTACCATGCAAATGGTGGCCTCCCCATGGGTCTTAGACCTTGGTGTGGTCTCTACAATGTATACTCGCCTCCTGTTGTGAATGTAAATGATTGTGCATCCCTTGAGCAATAAAATCATGTTTTGTGGAACTCTTGTCTTCCCTTTCTCATTTTCACATTTGCATTTTTGGCATGTGTGCATACTCCTATGCTTTCATTCCACATTTTCATGTGTTGTGAGTGCTGGAAGGCCAAGCCGATGTGTTTTTTGTGGTGTGCATCATCTACCCTCTTCTCTCACGCCCTATCTATTTCCTTCACCACTCGTGGAGAGAGATCGAACCTTTCTTTCCTTCTAGTGCTATCACCTTCCTTAGCTTAGGATTTCCCCTTTCTACACATCCTTCTATCCCTAGTCCCTTGGCATGTTTATTCTAGGATTTTCTTTTAGCACTAGGAGTAGCAGTAGCATTAGAGGTAGGTAGAGGAACCAACCTTCTCCGTAGATCCATCCCAAGCGTGCACAAGGTCCCACAACTTGGGGATGGTTCCATTGTGGTCTCAAACACCTCATCCCTTAAGAGATCTAAGACACGGGTGCACATTTGAGCAACCAACATGTACTTATTGTATGTGTTTGGAATTTGTAAATTTTTCATCCAAGTAATTCTTCTTTTTGTTAAGTAATTTTGGTTTGTTGTTAGTTTTGTTATCCTATTATTTTTGAAATGGTTTTAGGAATAAATTGTCCAAGAGATCCTTATCAATTTGATTTCCCTTATTGATGACCTCCTCAAATGAGCTTACACAGTGCATTTGGAGGTGGAAATAAATTTTTGGATGCAAAGTAGGCACATATATGTTGACCAATTGTTTTCTAAGTATGGAGTATAAAAAATGGCTAGTTAAACCCCTCCACCATTATAAGAATGTTGGGAAGTGTTGAGTGTTACATGGCTTGGCATTACAAATGTCTAGTATCATGATGTCACTCTCCATGTTAAAGGAGAAGTGTTGAACTAACCTCTCTGATATATATGAAAATGTGGAAATTGACCCTTTTAGGAGATTGAGGAACCATTCTAGAGATTGGTCATCTGGACTGTATGAGAATAATCAAATAAGATAGTTATCACTATAAGTGACTTCCTAGAAGACCATAAAGAAATCTTTGATATGATCTTGAGGGCCTCTCTTCCCATAATATTTTTCAAATTTAAGACAATTGAATTTAGTTGAAAATGTGATACATAACATTTCCCTATTAAAGTGGTAGGTACATAGATATTCTAAGTGATATTTTATGGTAACATTAATTATAATTATTATTCAAATGAATTTTATTCATGTGGTAATTTATGGTTTGTCTACCTGATTTGATCTGGAGGCTTCTCCACCACATTTATTTATTTTATATGCTTCATAATTCATCTTAGGCTTATTTGTATATATGTGATAGGTAAAAATTTAAAGTTAGAGACTTAAAATTTTTGCTGGTCTTGGAATGTTAATTATTCATTATAAGGTCTATGAGGTTATTCATCAATGTCATTTTCATTATCACATTTTGTCTTGATAAGAAGTATAAAATTAACTATTTTTGATAATTTTAGAGGTATATTAACATTGGATTCCTCCTTGTTTGGTTTGGATTTTTGTATGGAGATGTGTGGCTAATTTTAAGATGGAATCCATGTCATTAAGAAGCACATTATTTTTGTATCTTCATATCATGTTGGTGGGAAATTACATCAAAGTCAAACTTTTAGCACCTGATTCAACTAATCAAGAAGGATTGTGTCTATACTTTTTAATAACAAATTCTCTACTTGATCTTGATTATGTTTGAATATGTCATGTGTTTCCTCTTCCTCGTTATTATGATCTACAAGGTTGATCTCATCATATGATATATGATTAAGAATTCCATGTTGGAATGAGTTTTATTAATCACATCTATGTATTATACATGTGATAAATGCCATTTTTTTTTAAAACTTGAGCTAGGTGTTTGATTGAATTGTTGTTGTTTAATGAAACTCTAGGAAAATTTGGTAGCATAACAACTATAGAGTGTGAAATGAAACCTATATTTTTAGGATGTATGATGTTTATAAATATTTTAGGTAAAATCCTATATTAAAATGGCTGTAAACTAGATGTTTCACCTAGGTTTTGGATTGATTGTTACTTACTAAGGATTTCTAGGTAAATTTTGGCAACATAATGGCTATAAATAGATAATTTACCTAGGGTTTGGATTTATTTGATACCACTAAGTATTCTAGGTAAATTATGGTGGCATAATAGTGTTTTTTCATCAATAAACCATATCTAAAATTTTAAGTTAGGATATCAAAATAGTTGATTTAAATTCAATAAAGTTTTATGTTACTTTGTTTGAAAATGAGGATAATTTTTTTAAGTTTTAGGTCTTGATATTTTATATCAATGTGGTTTCACTTAGATATATTTTAATATTGTTTTAATTCTAAAACAAGTTTCACCTCAATAGTTTTAGAAATCAATTTTTGACTTAGACAAAGTAACACATTTTTAATTTTTCAAAAAGATGTAGACAAGAGTCAAACAAGCACAACCTACTAGTTTTTGGAAACCTAACTAGGATAAAAATATTATTAGGGTTTCCTCGATATACCTTTTAGTATAGGAGGCACAATTATATGAAATTAGGATGTTTTGTCTAACGGTATGGTTTGAAGCGTTAAATCCCCCTTTCCTTCACTCCAGTTGTTTCAATGGATTTTAACCAAAAATGACAGTTGCTTCATCTAGGATCATGTCGAAGGTATAGGTATTGGAACATGAAATCTCCCTTAGTTCACGTTATGAGTAAAATAGGTCAATTTTTATCCAAAATTACATGTATTCCCATAAATTTATATAGCCTACTAAAACATGGGATTTATCAAAATGAATTGGTGGTGGAGTCCAAGCCATCAAACCTTGTAAAAGAAAACATCTAATTGTTTATAATTTTCAAGGTCATCTTGTGGCATGAGAAAATAGAATGCATAGTAAATATGAGGTAAAAATAAGAAACAAAGTGCAAAAGGGAACAATACATAGTAAATGTGTTTAAAATAATGATTAATCTAAGATTAAGCAATTTCAAAAAAAGTGTGAAAAATATGACTATGTGGTCAAACCACTGATAAATACAACATATTACTCAAATAATAAAATAAATTAATTATAATTTCTAGCTCAATGAATATGATAAACCAAAATGTAAAGAAAATAGATCCAAGTAAATATGTGTTACATTGGTTATGTTTTGTTTGTTTAGTAATATTGTCTTTAGCTAGAGATTGGGCAACCTGGGCACAAAATTTTACTAGTTTGAATAACAAAAAACAAATCAATGTGAAAAATAAAGTGAAAAAAATTAAGATAAAGGAAAACCCAAGTTCTTTGACATGAGGTCATTAAGCCATGGAGTGAATTCATCATTTACCAGAGTGGGTTTGTTGATTAGGTAAATATACCGCAATTTGTCTCGCGACCACTAAAGGCTTAGAAATTTTTTTATGAGATATAGTGAGATCACCAAAGCACACAATTTTCCACAAGATGGAATTATTTCATTAAAAAAATTGTATCACTATAAGTTATAATGAGTTCACTAGAAGGGACTTACCTATGTTCACTTTCTCAAAGAGTTATTTGGTCTACTACATAATTTTTTTATCTCACTAAACATGATAAAAATGTACCTATAAGACATAAAAAAATACAATAAGAACCATGCTAGCCAAAAATAGGAATTTATTTTAATTAATGATAGCATAATAATAACACAATAAGCAAGCAATACTTATAATACTCAAGGAAAATCAAAAAATCATAAAAAACATATAGGATAATAAGTTCTTATAGTCCTATTTGATAGAGTGAGTTCACATTACAATTCGGTGAATTCATAAAACACATCAAGTATACCATAGAGTACAATGAGTTCACTAAATCCAAAAATCCTACCATGAGATGAATAAAGCCTTTATAAGTTATACTTCACTATGCTAAAACATAAATTAGAGCGAGGTTTCCATGGGATGCTACAAATTCATTTATTACTGGACGAGTTCACCAAAACACAGATTGAGTTTTCAAAATTGAGAGACAAAATGGAAACCAAGGTATAAGTCCAAAAATGTAGAATTTCTTCTTTTAATTCCATATTTTGGAAGCACCTATCCTCTTTACTACCTCTAAAACCAAATCAACACTTCAAAGCACAAGAAAAACTCAAATAACATGAGATTTAAATCAAATTACATAACATTTGTGAAACTTGATGAAAAATGCATGTGAGACAAAGGAGTGTCCCTCGAGGCATGTCATACGTATGTTATTATTATAAAAAATACACTTTAATGAATGTAACTTACACCTAAATTTTCATTCAACACTAAACCATTTAAAGAATGCTAAAAATCAAGTTGATATTATCTATAAAGAAGAGAGAAAGAAATAAATAATTTACAAACAAATTAAGATATCAAAACTCTCTCATGAAGGTTTGGATTTGTCTCGAATTTTGTAGATACCCTTGATGAAAAGAGTGTAAGCCACAAATGGTTGTGTAAAGGAGGGGTTTTAGTGAAGCAAGATGTACATCTAAAATGGTGTGAGCCATGCTCGAGATCTCCTCTTATTCTTTAACAAAAGGTGGTTTTCTCACTTTTCCTTGATCTTTCCAAAATTAGAAATGATTAACATGAGAAGTATGTTTTGAAAATGGTGTAAAGGGTTTCCTTTATAGCTTTATTTTTGGGAAATGTGTAAGTTGTAGTGAATGTGGGATAATAGAGATTTAGTATTAATAATATTTAATTAGGATTAGGAGTAATTAAGTGGGATTAGTACTCATGGGAATTATATGGGGATAAAGGGGCTTAATTAATATTCCTTGATTAGTGTGTAGAAGCTAATTGGTGATGAATTTAGAGGAGTTTAGTGAATTTTATAGAGGATTGAGAGAAGGATTTAATTAATGAAGGGTCATTAATTATATGATTAAGGGATAAATTTAATTAATTAATAATTAATTATTTATTAATAAGTAAATTTTAATTAATAAAATGACATTAATTAACATCTAAGAGGAGAAAATTAGTTAATTAACTAGGGTTTGTTAATTAATTTTCAAAGACAAGAATTAGTATCATTTGTGTAATTTACTTTTAAAATAACATGATGATTTTAGGTGTCTATAGATATATAAATTAAGGTTGACCTAGGAAGATGAAACAATTAAAATTAAGTTTTATTTTTGGTTTTTCTTATATTTCTAAAGCTAAATTTTACTAGATATAACAAATAAAACACTCCTCTATTCTAATACCTAGAGATTGATCCCAGAGATGGGAAGAGCCTAGAGAAAGTTGATTAGAGATTCTAATCTAATTAAATGAAAGATCACATAAAAAAATATACTATAAACTATCTCTTTTGTTAGTTTTCTTGGTTTTTTAACTAGTAATGAAATAAGAAGATTAAATCTATTATAATTATGAAAATAAAAAAATTAATTAGATCTAACCTCTCTCCTACAATTAAGATGAAATTTTCGTGTATATATGCCCTCAACAAACTACTCTAAATAAAATATTTAGAACCAAATTTTGCTTGATGTATTTAGTGGAAAATAAAGGAGCTTAGTGTACCTAGGAGGAAGAACAGGTAGTTGATCTGAGGGTAGCTCAAAGGGAGGAAATTTTTTAGTCTAATGTCCCTTTTGTTCTCTTCTTTGATAACAATAACAACTCACAATCCTCAAGATGATTTGTATTGGAAGAAAATACCTTTGGATGCTTGATATATTTATCTCTGGATGAAGAATTTCATAATATAAACTCTCTCTCAAACATTCTTAAAATTATCAGGGGAAGTAAATGAGCATACACCTTTACCTAATATCTAACCTCTAAGTATTTTCCAATCGCAACTAAAGATCAAAATTCAATCTAAGGATTATATTTAACCACTTAGGGAGTATAATCAAGTTCTAGATGGTAGGTGAATCTAAATGAGAATTGAAAACAATAAAAGCGTGTGTTTGGTCTAAAGAAAGGTAAACAATCCTAAATTGGAACTAAAATTTTGACTTAATGTTAACTTATAATGGAATCACTAGTTCTTGTAGGTGGGTCTACAAAACCACTACGATAGTTTACATGACTTCATGTATACTTAATAGAACCACTTCGGTGGTTACAAAACATCCAAAGTGGGGGATGAGTGTTTCATGGTGGTTATGTAACCGTTATGATGGAGCAAAAATATGTTATGGTGGTTTCATAACTGTCATAGTGATTGCATCCCATAAGGCCTAAAAGATTCATAGAAGGAAGGAGGAGGAAATAGAAAGGCCCATAAGGGTGTGGAAGATCCAAAAGGGATCTTAACAAGGTGATAAGGACCTCGGGTTTATGGAATGGATATGAGATCTTTAAAAACATCTTGTCATGTTTTGAGATCCTCATCATCATCATTAGGAATTTTAACTTTGGAACCATGTAAAATAGCATGCATATAATGTGCAATGATATAACATCATCTATTAAGGGGATAACACCATATGTGAGATCAACCATATAATAAACAAGTCCATCATTTATAGTATAAACAATATCGGAAAGAAGTAATTGTAGCATTGTATGTAGAATTAAGCTTGTGTGAAGAAACATGTGTAGAATACATATACATTGTAGCATTTTAAAGGGGATATGGGTTTCCCCAAAACATGTGGCAATTTTAGAGGTAAAAATAGTATGTATAGTGTCATTGGAGGTGAAGTATTAGAAATAGGTGAGGGTATATCATCATTATCGAGGGGTATAACACCAAATGTAGGATCAACATATATATCATCAATAATAGTATGTAAATCATTTTTAACAAGAATAATTGTATCATTTGAAACATTGGTATCACGTGCTATCACAATAGGAGAAATATGTTCATTATAAGGATTTTCCATGTCATCATGTATAATAAAAGTATCATCAATATGATGTACATCAAGTGTAAAATAAATTCATTCATTAAGAACACATGCCACATATGCAAGAAATGTGTTAGGATTAATACCTACATTTTGAAATAATACATGAAGGATATCATTATATGTATGATTAATTGGGAGAATCTCTAATAGAATTTCTAGTGAAATAATTTGTTGTAGGGAAAATTATTGGTTTTAATCAATAATCATGGGGATAAGCCCTCCTTCTTGGGCATGGGAGGATACCACTTATTAAATGTAAAGTAACTAGAACTTTGGGGTGGTCGTTAGGTTGGGGATCACATAGGAATACTCCACTAAACTTATGGTAAAGTTTTTTACCATGTACAAGGGAGGAATTTACTTTAAAAATAGTTAAAGAGGAGATGGGGAAATAGAGAGAGGGGTTTAATGTTGTGATTATACTTATATTCTTCACACACATCATCCCAAGTATGTCAACATTAAATAGGATAAATAAATCATGTAAGAAATATCAAGAGTAATAAACTAGATACATGAAGTTATATGGATTCATTAATCAAAGATATAAAGTTCCTTCTTGGTTGTACAAGATTACAATGCTTGCAAATTTGGAAAAGAGAGAGAGTATGAAATAATATAGGAAAGGAGATAGAAGAATTGATTTTATTGTTTTAAGTAGTAGTGAAATTAAATAACCTATAAAAATCATCACTTGCTAACCCTTTAGAATGAAGAATTCATTCTAATTTATAGCTTACAAAAACGTCTCTTCCTCTCCCCCATGTGAATTTTCATCTCACCACTACTTGTTACCTTTTACATTCCCTAGAAATGAAATTAGGTCCTTTTCTTATTTTTAAAAGGGACTTTTACAATACAACATTAAGTCACTTAAGTGAATAAGACAAAAGAGTGAAAAATTACATTCCCAATGAAGAAATAGAATGTTAGAGAGAGAGGGAGGGGGAGATAGAATAAGGAAGAGAAGTGGAAATTTTGAGATGGGAAAGCTCCTACCAATGAAGAACATTCTTCCGATAGATCTTGAAGGAATGCTTTGAAAAAAAAATTCTATCTCTAGCCTCCTATTGAATTGAAACATTTTGATTACAATATCCTCTTCTTGTGAAATGTGGGCACACTCCAAAGAACTAAATAAGTGTTAAAAAATGCTATGAAATATGTACAAAGATGAAAACATGATATTCTTTGATCATAAGATAAAAGTTAAAACATGGAGATCACTACTTTACTCCTCTTGGCCTTAAAATTCATCTCTATGACTAAGATGTATTCTTTATGAATGGAATTAACTTCAAGATGCTAAAAAAATTATTTCTTATTTATTAGTCATTGAAAAATGTCTTCTCCTCTTGATAGAAGAATTTATTCTTGAATGAAATTCTTTGTCTCTAACCTCTTACTTTGGAGCTAAAAATTGTGGTTATAATCTCCTTCTATGAGATGTAGACTTATTCCAAAGAATTGAATAAGTGTTCAAAAACAAAATTAAGTGACTTGGACCATGTAAACTTGAGATGATTTCGTATTGTTGTAGAAATGATGATCATGGGTACCTTGGAAGCCTGTAGTTTGAGTGGAAATATTTTACACGTATTGGTTAATTCTAACATGTTCTTTACTAAGGTGTGATTCACATGTTGTCTCTCCTCTTGGAAATATAATTGAGCACAAGTTCGAGTTACAAAGTGATATCATTACCTTTCTCCTTATGACTCCCTTAAATTTTATAATTCACCTTAGTTACAATTGCTTGAATGATTCAACCATATTAATGATCCCCTTATATGACTATTAAGATGAGTTGAATCATCCATTTTCTTTCATCCAAGTATGTCATATAAAATTCACCTTGAGACTAATAGTTTGGGATCTTTCAAGGGATTTCTTTCCTATTTGAGCCATGAGACAATTTCTAAGCCTTATAAATGTGAATTTATCCTTTCCCACTCATATGAAGTAAACTCCTTAGTTATGATGACAATGTTGTTACTATTGTTTGGATCATTATGATGTGCACATGCCAGGAAAAATTAGTTTTCTAAATAGATAATGGGTGGCCTCTTTCCTTGAATAATCCACTTTAGAGTTATTTTTCTCCACTACCCCTCATGGCTCATTCAACATTATGGATTTTAGGTCTTTCAAGTCTATGTGGATGACATCATTGGAAGAAGTACCCAGTGATTAGTGTTGAGATTGGTTCCAGACCTAAATTCTTGATCTTCATAGATCAAAAAGCAATGAGATAGATAAAATGTGAACTGATATAAGTTACTTTAGATATTTAACAAGAATTTCTATTTTTATTGGATCCTATTTGGGAGGGCTATTTTTAGTAATTTTTCACAATTTTCACTTTTTGGTGATTGTTATGTGTAAGGAGTAACACATATCCTGAGAATTTACTATTTTTAAAATTACTATTTTTATACATGGGGAACATTTCACAACTTACTATTATTTTTAGAAAAAGGTATTCTATGTGTTAGAAACTAGTCTCAAGAGATTTGTTTTTGTCTCAAGACCTACTACTCCATTTTTCACGGAATTTTATTCGCCAGAAATTTGTAGATCTCAAAAGGAAATTATATGGGCTGAAATTTTATTCTAGATTATGTAAATTATATAGAGAATAAATGATTCACTTTTATAGTCAATTTAAATTCATTTTTGGGAGGATCGCACTTGGAAATTGTGATGGAAATCATGTACATGGTTTTGGAGATATGAGTAAAATTCAGTTTCCAAGCTTAAGCATTCTAAAAATTCTATAAGAATCACTATCCAATAATGTATTTATTTTGGGGGGAGAAATATCCTTAAATTAAAAATTACTAAGTTTTTTTGGTTTGAAGTTTATTCACTCATTTTTATATTTTTTTGACTTAACTTTAACTCAATAGGTCAAATCGGGGTTGGAGTGTGGTTTCAAACTTAAAAATATGATACTTTGGGAAAGGGGGAAAAAGAGACACACAAGTGTTATTTTCATAATATCATGCCAAGTTTCAACTTCCGGTTTCACGTGGATGAGATGCAGGGGGTTGGGAATTAACACTTGGGGGTTGCACTATGGTTCTGCATGTGTCTAAGGGATAGCTGAGAAAGGGAGATCAATTTTTTGTCCCTCATGTCCCTTTTAACCTTGGGTAAAATGTGAGGGGACAAAAAGGTGAAAAAATCACCATGGGTTTATGAAATATGGGGGGAAAGTAGTTAAGAAAACATACAAGTTTGTGACTTCCTAGGTGTAAACATTGTGTATTGTGAATTACAAAGAGAAGGGATTCATGGGGAGCACAATTTTTTGTACCATGTGTCATTTTTCACTGTGGGTAAAATCTAAGGGCATATAATATTCTCACAAATGTTCTGAGGGGGATTTCATCATGAGAAAGTGAACCTAGGTAAGAGCAAGTGTAAGTTGGGCAAGTTTCTAACATCTCATGGTGTACTTCAAATGACACAACTTGAAAAAACATGGAGGAGTGTAATTTTGTGTCCCATATGTACCTTTACACACCTGGGACAATTTCAAGGGGAAAACCAATCCTTAAAAGTATGCTCTGTTATTTTTATTTGTTGATGTCACCTCGCCAACTCCATTATAGGACATCGAGAGTTTGTTTTTTCCTCAGGAGCATGGGATGGTGTTTTAGGATTAAAAATAATATTATTCTCACTAAAAATCACCTTTTGAATTCATCTCAACCAATTTAAGGATCCAATTATTATTGAAAATTTATTTTCAACGCATGTTCCACTTTTGGCTCAAAGGGGCAGCTATAATATCTTAATTTATCACATGAGATATTAAAGACTTAGAAAAAATTTGATGTGTCCATAATATGGAGGGTTCTAAGATATTTCCATTGAGTATTTTATGAGTTTCCAACTCCTCATGGAACTCCCAAAATCATTAGAACAAGGTAACTTTATCTATTGGAGCCTTTATTCCATGTGCCCAAAATGACCTGGTTTTTCTTGATTTGTTCCCGACATAAATTATATCCATATATTTTATCTAAATTTCCTTAGATAAAATCATTTCTCTCCTAAATAACTTCCATTTTAGCTTCCAGAGGATATCTTCATGTTGCAATATGGCTAAAATATCCAATTTAGTGCTTAGAGAGCATTATTCTACCTTAGATCTTGACATCATTATGAAATCAAATTAGAATCATTCCCTTGAACATGAAACATAATTTAAAACCATGTTATCAATTTCTTCTTGGATATAACGAGGGTGACACAAACCTGGAGGGGTCACGTGAGATGATAGGTTAGCCGGAGGAAGGGTTCACAGTGTTCGGGAAAAGGTTTTCAAAGGATGGGATTTATTATCATGGAAAAAAATCAATTTTGTATGTTAGAAATTTTGCATGAAAAAAATAATAATATAATATTTAAACCTTTCCCAAGATATCCATTTTTTTAGGAAAGTGGCTATAATATCAAGATGGATATGTGCACATAAAAAGACTCCATAAATAATATTTTTGCATATGAAATTGAGCTGAATAAAATAAATGAATGATATGAGGTGATTATTAGGAAAAGTAATGATAAAAAATATAATAGTACAACTTAGGAATAGATAAGTAAGTAGGAATAAATTAGAAAATGGAAAGGACGACATGCAAAAATAGAAAAATCATCAAATCAATAAAATGGATATTTATGATAACATAAAGTGAACCTTATAAAACAAAGAGAGGTATTTTATTATCTAAATATGAGGGGAAAAACCTACGAGGAATTTTAAATATATATATATATATATATATATATATATATATATATATGATTCCTTTATTACTAAAAACTAGTAATTATGAAATTATGAAAAATGTGCAAAAAATATAGACAAACAAAAAGAGGTTTTCATTCAATTTTAAAAATATTTAGAAAAATATCTAAGCGATTTAAAACTATATTTATTAATTTTTATATATAGAATAAAAGGTAAACATAGAAAGATGCCCAAAGATAACGACCAAGCATGAGACCCTAAGGAAAATTTTAGAAATTAGTTTTAGTTCATGCAATGGATTAGAATCAAATTTGAAAACAAATCATAGATGATTTATAAATTTGAAACAAAATAGAAATGAGAAACATCAGGGAAACTAGACTTATAGTGATATATTTGATCAAGGTTTGGATTCAAAAATGTTTACACCTTAAAAATATAGAGTTTTATATAATATTGAGGTGTAAGTGTTTGTTACTGGGATTATTAATTAATTTATTAATAAACATTAACCATACACATTCAAAATAATACATTGATACTTAACACTTCTAAAATGATAAGATGATTACATAAAACACATAATGGGATAATTAATTAGCTATTTATATTGGTACAAGATGAATCTAGGTGTGTATATGTAGACACTAAAATTTGGTATCTTGTCCTTTTGTAATGCTAATTTTGGCTATGTTACTATTATGATAAGACAAATGCTAACATTTGGAATCTAATCAGGATATATCTCTCTAGCTATTTTGTGAATTTCTCATTCCCATACTCTTCTCTATCACAAATTCAAGAAATAATAATTAAGTAAAGTAGTAAACTAGCCCTATGCATCAAGCCATAACTTTCTATTTTGCACCACATCTCACCTTTCTTGGACCGTACAATTTGTATGTGATGTGAAATTTTGTCATAGCCAACTTGTACAATATTGAACTCTCACATTATTCAACTTTTATTTCAATTATAATATCTTTATATTTTCATTTCATCTTCCTAGTTTCGGCCTTATTATAATATTTCACCTACAAAAGGATATATAATCAAGTCAATATCACTTTACAACACACATAGCACTCTTACAAGCTCCTATTGTAAACATCATTCCAAGAGCACTTAATTCCTCCAAAATATTCCTAAATCATTAACACAAAAATAATAACAACTCTAACTAAATGTATAAGTCACTCAAGTATTTCAAAATGTTTATCTTCCTTTATTCCCAAGCATGAAAATATCATATAGCCATATCTTAGCAAGATAAAATCAACCCTAAGAATTCTCAAAGGGTTTTAAGGAATAAAGAGTTAGGTCACACAACTAAAACAAAACACATCACATGACTACCACATTGGGTACACTTTATACTATATAGTTATATCGATATTCTTTAGTTGTTAAGATACTTGATGGAAACCATAGGGGTTTTCCTAGATTATACTCACACCACAAAAGTACCTAGTAAAACTACATGAGGGCATGTAATGTAGTACTTATATTAGTTCAGTTAGGTTGACCTCCAATGGTATTCCAACCTCACCATACACATAATATCTTATTTTTTATTAATTTTTTGATGAAGGGTATTACATGATTTTAGGGTTTCCACTTTGTTCCAAGCAATTACAAGTCATGATAAGGTTACGTGAATAAGAACAACATACAACAAAGGGTATTTATAGGTAAGTGAAGCACACATGAAGTTTCAAATATGTAATGTCAAAGGGTTAAATATCAACACTCCAAAACATAACCATATAACTCTAAGTCTGGAATTTATATATTTTATATGGTCCTTCCTTGGCTTAGTTTCCAATTCCATAATTAATAACATAACATTTCCATCTTTTGATCTATCTTTTCCACCTATTTACACATATGGATATTCTATTCATTATCCTATATAACTAAGTATTCATCTCATCTTGTGTATTTTACCTATCATTTTGTTGGAGTTAGCACAAGGTTGTATAGATAATATATCATATCTAAGCATACATGCAATAAAAATGGATATTATACCGGAAGAAATATACGAGAACAAGAGATATAAATCAACACCATATTTAATGTGGTTGACCCAAAGGTGTGGGCCACATCAACCAAGAAACAAGCCAATCTATTATCCAAAGATTTTAGAAGATATACAATGAAGATTTACAATCTTCCACGCCTCTCACAATGTATAGTACTTTCTTTCTCTCAAGCTTCTCCTTCTTCTCTAGAATTCTCTCTCTCACGAGTATTTTCACAATAATAATTAATTTTCTCAATCTTTTTCTTCTAAAATCTAGAATTCATGCTTATATAGGCATATACAAACTTAGGATACTTAGCCATGTAATTACAATCAATAGATCTTATTTAATACTAAAATTAGATCTAATTCTCGTGAGTTAAATAAAACACTCACACACAGGTAACCGACACCGGTTAGCCCTAACCAATGTCGGTTCCTACTTTCCTGACCGATGCCGGTCATAGGTGATCGATGTCGGTCCCTTCATAACCGATGTCGGTTACTATGATTTCCAGCAAGTTTAATATAACATGCTAAACTAAAGTAATTGAGCTCCAAACTCAAAAATCTCCCACTTGGTGATAAATTACTACACAATACCTATACAACATCATCCTTAGATCCTTTCCTTAGATTTGTTTCTTCCTCTTCAAGTCTCAAACTCAAATACCAACAGAAGTGGAGTGTAGCTCCAACTTATATTTTTATAATGGCTTCATTAGCATATCCGAAGGGTTTTCACTCATATGAATCTTCTCTAATTTTAGTTGCATATCCTCCAATACATTCCATATGAAGTGATATCTCAACTGAATATTTTTCGTTCTAGAATGAAACACTAATTTCTTTTCCAAATGAATTACACTTTGATTATCATTGAACAATTATTAATCATCTTACTCCTTTCCCAACTCTTCCATGAAGCTCTCATCCATATCATCTCTTTTCTAGCCTCTGTAGCTTCAACATACTCTACCTCTATAGTATGCAAAGCCACAACCTTCTGAAATCTTGATATCCAACTAAATTCCATCCCACCTACTATGAAAATATATTCAGTAGTGCTCCTTCTACCATCCATATCTCTAGCCATATCTGAATCAACATAACCATATAAAGAAATATTTGAACCTCCATAGCATAACTACATGTTAGATGTCACTCTTAAATACATGAGTATCCATTGGACTAATTTCCAATGTAATTTACCTAGATTGGCCATAAATCTACTCACAAATCCCACTTCTTGTGTAATGTCTGGTCTGGTACAAACCATAACATACATGAGACTCCCAAATGCTAAAGCATATGGTACTCATGTCATGTATTTGACCTCCTCATGTGATGAAGGACACTGATATTTTCTCAATTTGAAGTGTTTAGGTGTATTTAAAGGTTCTGAATTCTAAATTTTAAACCTTTCTAACACCTTGTAGATATAATTTTCCTGAGACAAATACAATTTATTTTTCTTTTTGTCTTTGTGTATTTTCATGCAAAGGATTCTATTTGTAGCTCCTAAATCCTTCATAGAAAATGTGTGATCTAGCTGTCCTTTAAGCTCACTAATGTCCCGCATACTAGATCTTGCAATAAGCATATCATCCACATACACTAACAAAATAATATAGCTCCCATTTTCAAGCTTCTTGAAATAAACACAATGGTCGATTCACATCTCAATTAACCATGCTCATGCATAAAACTATCAAATCTCATGTACCATTTACTTGGAGCTTTCTTGAGCCCATATAGGATCTTTTTCAACATACATACTAATTTCTCCTTACCATTGAATTCATACCAAAGCGGATACTACATATAAATCTAATCATCCAAATCACCATAAAGGAAAGTCATGTTCACATCTAGTTTCTCTAAATGTAAATCATCTATCAGTAACTATACTCAATAAATTATGAATAGAAGTCATTTTAACAATAGGAGATAATATTTCAATAAAATTAATACCTACTTTTTGTGTAAATCCTTTTACTACAAGCCTTTCCTTTTACCTTTTTTGTCCACCCTCTTCTTCCTTAATTATGTAAACCCATTTATTCTAAAATGTCCTCTTACCTGCTGACAACTTAACCAAATCCCAAGTTTGGTTTTATTCCAAGGATTCCATCTCCTCATCCATGCCATACTCCCACTGAATGTTGGTCTCAACCTCCATTGCTTCAAAATTTTCTAGTTCACCATTATCAGTCAATAATAAATAAGATAGAGAAGGTGTAAATATTTCTAGAGGTTTACTTACCCTTTGTGACCTTCTCACATAAGTTTGGGTACCAGAGGCTCATTAAACCTCTTGGACATTTTTTTCCAATTATAATAGTGACCGACACTAGTCACCTATAGCTGATGTTGGTTTTGATAACCGATGTCAGTTTGGCTCTTCTGTAACCAATACTGAATTAGTTGACCGATGTCGATCAGGGGTCAACTGACTTCGGTTACTGATGTAACCTTGTAGGTATGAGTTTCAAACCTGAGATTTCATTTTCATTCACAAACATCTCAATCATTTCATCCTTAGGTACCAAAATTTAATCCTTGTACATTCTCTTTTCATTCCATTCAATGTCATAACTCCTAATAACTTTAGAATTCTCTAAATCTGAAAAATAGAATCTGAAATCACTAGATCCATAACCAATGAAAGTGCATCTCTTGGATTTTACATCCATTTTTCCTATTTTCCTTATCAATATGCACAAAATCTTATGAACCAAAAAATTTAAGAAAAGAAAGATCTACCTCTTTTCTATTCCAAGATTCCTATGGTATTCCTCCATCTAGTGAACTTGAAATCCCACGGTTAATCAAATAAACCTCTATATCAATTACTTCTCCCCAAAACTATAAAGGAATTCCAACATGTATCCTCATACTTCTATTACATTCCATGATTGTCTTGTCCATTCTTTCTGTAACACCATTCTCTTGTGGTGTTCTTGGAACCATCCTTTATCTATGTATTCCATTCACTAAAAAATAATCATTAAAATTCTTGCTACAGTATTCACCACCATTGTCATATCTAAGGAACTTTAACTTTGAATTTGATTCATTCTTAACAAGGGCTTTCCATATTTTAAAATTATCAAAAACATCATAGTTATGTTTAATACAATAAACCCATACCTTTATTGTAGCATCATCAATGAAAGTAACATAATAATGGGATCCTCATGATAAGCTACCTAGGCTAGTCCCCACATATCCGAGTGTACAAGCTCCAATTTCTTCTCCTTCTTACTTTCCCTAACTTTGAGAAATATCACTCTCTTTTTATTTCCTAAAGACACAATGCTCACAAAAATCAAGATCTAAATCTTTCAAATCTAATAACTTACCCTTAGCCTTTAATATCTGCAATCCTTTTTTACTCATATGGCCCAACCAATTATACCACATGTATGCATCTGAATTTGAAGTAGATAACATAGAAAAAGAATCAGTAACATAGGTAGATAAATATAATGTTCCTACCTTCTTGCTTCTTTCCATAATAAAAGAACCCTTGGTGACTTTCCAAGAGTTTGTTGTGAATGTAACCATGCAACTAGCTTCACCTAGTTTCCATGCAGAAATAAGATTCCTCTTGAGGCTTGGCACATGCCTCACATCTTTCAATACCCATGTATTTTCATTCTACAATTTTAGATGAACTTCCCCTTTACCAGTAATAATGCAAGGTTCATCATCACCCAAATAAACATGCCCAAAATTACCCTGGACATAATTTTTGAAATAACTCTTATTAGGGGTTACATGGAAAGAAGCTATTGAATCTAAAACCATTGATTCTATTCTATTATCCAAATAAAGAAGAATAACATCTTGCATTACCTCATTTGCAATATTTTCTTCTTTATTTTCCTCTTTACCTTTGTTTGGGTGTTGGTTCTTTATCTTTCGACCAAAAATATTTCTTTGCATTTCCTTTCTTTCCACAATTCCAACAAGTTATTCCCTTACCTATGGATTTAGATATTCCATTCCTTGACTTTGATTTCCCATTATTCTTACTCTTAGATATCTCCTTCCTAAATCTACTTTCTACATTCAAAAGATTCCCATATGATAATTCCTCTATATTTTTACTGTGAATTTTTTCATTCAAGATTATACTAACCACATCCTCAAAATTCAAAATATTATTAACAGATGTTGTATTACTAACAATCATTACCAAGTTATCTCAACTATTAGGCAAAGAACATAAGAATACAAGTTCTTTTAGTTCATCATCAAATAGAATATCAACCAATTATAATTGATTTACAATAGATCGAAATCATTCAAATGAATAGATGCAAATCCACCTTCATGCATATTAGAACTAAATAGTTTCTTCATCAATTAAACTTTGTTTGAACCACAAGGTTTTGCATATAAATTAGCAAGATATTTTATTAACTCTACTATAGATGTTGCTTCTATAATATTGGTGTAGACAAAAAATTGGGTCACACTCCCCTAGGTCCCTCGACAAATAACCAAATCAAACACACTCACCTAACCATGGCCCCTTTCACCCCACTCTAATATTAATTTAATTAATTTAATTAAATTAATCCATGTTCTCACAATATCCATTATTTAAAATATCCTAATTGGATAATGCCCACACCACCACCTCACCTATACACCTCATCTAGCCACCTCACCCTAAGACCTATTCTTAGTATGTTGCCATAACTAACTAAGACCTACCTAAACCCTAAAAATCAAAGCCTACATTCCCTCTAACCACATTCCTACCCGTTAGAAAGGAAGCTTCCATTCTAATCTGTGGAAGAAAACAAACGAGATCCTAGAAAATCAAGAGGATCTTTCCTAGTTTAGTAAACCTAGGGAATCCCACCCTAACCAACGCCAGTTAACCTAAATCATCCTTCAACTCTGCACCGTCTCTTACCATTTAATCCCCAAAATAACCTTATTTCAAGTTTGGCACATCTTCTCGAGAGAAAGAGATGAAACCAGAGCTACATGCAAGTAAAAATAGCATTCGTACATGCATCAGAGCATCCACAATAGCACTAGAAGCAATCATAGAGCCATTTTCCTTCACGGTAGCATCTGAGGAAGCACCAGTACACCCCACCAAGTTCCTTCCATTTGATCACCCATTATTGCCAACCAGACAACAAACTCATACAATAGTAAGTGTTTTGTTAACCAACACTTGTCCATTGTCATTTTGGTAGACTCTTTTACCTTTGTTATTGGTTTTTACTCCCATTCCCATTCCCCCACCATTTACCTCCATGAAAACTTGACCATTCCTTCACCCACTCCATTGAAATGTTCATACCCAAATTTTAATTACCCTTGAGTATACCTAAGACCACACAAACCTTGTCATATCCCTCTCCATTTCCATTTAGTTTTGGATCTACCCTCACATCAAGTTTTTATTAAGCTTCATGTACCTTGACCATACCGACGCCGGTTACCCACAACCATCGCCGATTAACCTAAACCGACACGGTCATACCAGAACAATGTCGGTCTATGTTTTTACCCTCAGACCAAGAACAGAGCTTAAAACCTCCACCAAATACCCAAAACATCCTAGAATTAGACCCTGACTAGTATCAGTACTCTGATAGAGACCTTGACCCTCAGATTCAGTCATAGCTTAGCCTATTGTGAATGAATTTTCTTATTGTAGATGAATGAGATACCTAAATCATTTTAACTACAATAGGATTTCATTTATTGTTAGCATTGAGTTGTTTTAAACAGTGGATTGATAGTCGTCTAGGGAGTATCACACTTCTTGGATCTAGCATACACTAGGCAGTCCACTGCATATACTATTTAAATTTTATTTGGTGGTCTTGTTTTCTATTTCAAGTAGTTCCTCCTAGCCAAAAGGAAGCTCTCACGATCAGTTATGGAGAAATAATTCATACGTGTGCAACAACCTACAACCAACATTTTAACAGGTATTCCTCCTAGCCCTTTACCCTTATTTGTTTCATCAATATTCAAAGAAACACTCTAGAATCAGGTGAAAAATTTTGGCATGCCCGGTGGGACCCATTCGGGGTTCTTTACATTTCTTCATTTCTAGGTGAAAATCTACATGTTTTTTTCCTTTCTAAAAGGTTCTCACATTAAATTTCTTCCCTAGAATCTTCTCTTCTTCTATTGTCTAAAAGCAATCATATTTTGGTGCTTTAAAATGAAAATTTCTTTCTTTTCATTAGTATCACATTAGTGAAAGAGCATCCCTTCTCCTGTTCATCTTTTGTGTCATCAAATTCAATATTTTGATTTGGGTTTAAAAATCAACTTCATTTCATTTTGCTTTCTTGCATTAGCTCACATTAAATGAGGGCAACCTATATGCTAGAAGTCATTCCCAACTGATGGTTGACAAAAATCATAGAAAGCACATCTTCTCTCTCTCTCTCTATCTTACCAAATAAAAAATTCAAAAATATACACATTCTTAAATGACATCTTTCTTGGGAACGCCTGTCAACGATCACACTAATCAGAGGATTGGTAGGTACTCCCCAACTCGCTACTTCTGTCGAGTCATACTTCAGAGGAAGGCCAACCCCTACCATAACATACCTGAAACCTCTCCTTATAGATATCCTTCTTCATAGGAAGCCATCCTCACCAAAAAATTATATTCTGAAGTTCATGAGTCAGTCCTTAATAGCATAAGCTGAACAAACATAATAGCAAAAGCACTCTTAGGATCAAATTTTTCTTAGTGTTTCTATTTGGCTTGTGTTTTGAGGTGAGAGAATCCATTCTTCATTTTCTTATTTCTCCTTGCACACTCCTCATCATAGTTGGTGTATTCCAGCTTCATCTGAGTGTGCCTGGACCCTATTTCCATCATTCCCAGAATTCTAGGTTTGATTCCATATTTTATTTTAACTCACAACCACCTTTTCTTCATCTCTATTTCAATTCCACAGTAACCGGTGTCGGTCCAAAGGCAGCATTTCCGTCATCGATTACCCTCTCGAACCGTCATCGATTTTACCCTTTTGGCATCGGTTTACTGTTCTTTTGGTTAACCTACCCAAAAGGACACCTACTTCACCTTCTTTTCTATTTAGAGTCTCTGTCACTCTCATCATATTCACTTTCCTAGTAAATTCCATCAATGCCTTATCTACTTAGCAGATATTCACCCTTTTGCCATGTTTTGACAAACTGTCCATTTTCCATATGACCGACCATGATAATTTGTGGGCATTAGTTTCTCCTAACCAGCATCGGTTAGCCTATTCAAATTTCTAGCTGACATTTTATACCTAATCCACCTACCACCACCTATTTTCCATTCTTTTCTATATTTATTTGTCATTTACAGAGTGCAGTTATACCACATCAGTACTTATTCACATGGTGCTGACGCATAGCCAAGAATATGCCCTCATATTCCATGCCAGTTGTCAACCACTCCCACCTAGTCCTTCACCACCTTCTATTTTATCACCCATGGATCCTACCCAACCTATCACTATCGCCACAGGGGACGAGGAGTTCACACGACTCCTTGACTAGAACCTGTTGCCTTGTAGTTTTATCTTTCCCACTCATCCACTCGAGATGACTCGGGTCACTTGATATACATGGTACTCATATCTATCCCTCGACTCTCATTCCTACTTCTACGTCAGCCCCCTCTGGCTCCACACTACCCACACCTACCTTGCCCATATTCATTTCATAGCTAGGCCCTATACTTTTTATGACCACCAAGTCTGCCACATCTGTGCACCCACCACATCAACTATACCTTCACCAACCACCTAAAACGTAACTTCATCTCACTATTGCTCACATATACCCATATCTACACAACCACCCTCGGTATCGGTAACCCCTACCCCTTTTCAAAACATTGTCCTTTCTATTCCACATTCCTTAGCCCCCATTAGTACTAGGGTCACCACACCCTTCCACCTCCACATACATACTATCAACAGCCTCCCGTTTCATCTATTAGTCATTCTAGGTATGTACCCCCTATCTCACTCTCTCCTCCTCAATCTACCTATATGTCAGTACCATAAACTAGAATGCCACCCCCATCATATGCCCAACACCAACCTCCTTACGCTACAAGAGGTACCCATCCATCACTACCTATCAATGACTTAATCAAGTTAATGATGGACAAGATGTAAACATTAGAGGCATCGATTTCTGGCTCCCACAACACTCTCACCTATGATGAAATTTGTAATGATCCCATACACCCATCCATTCCTATCCATCCATATCCCATGCATTGGGAAATGCCTAAATTTAACCACTTCAACAACAAAGAGGACCCAAAATAGCACTTGCGGTCTTTCAAAAATGGTTGTTATCTAATCACCCATGATGATGCTTTGTTTTTGAAGGACCTTTCCCATGTCTCTGATTGGGCCTACATTATATTGGTATAGTGGGTTACCTAGACATTCTATCTTCTCATTTAATCAGGTTACCCAAGCCTTCTTGGATCACTTCTCCATCAATGTTGTTAAGAAGGTTACCATGACTGACCTCTACTTTACACGTCAATATGATGATGAATCTATTGCAGATTTTGTCACTCATTGGCGTATCCTGATCAATCAACTCACATTCCAACTACCACAAACTAAAATCATAGAGCTCTTCACATGGGCTTGTGATAGACATATCTCACCAACCTTTTAGGTCTAGACTTTCCGAACCTTTGATGAGGTGTTCACCATGACACGAAATATAGAAATTCAGGCCATTAAGAAAAAAATCCAACTACGAAATAAGAACTCAACATTTAAGTCAAATGATACCTCTTCTTCTTTGAAAACCATAGAACAATTATTCAAAAGCCAAGGGAACCACTAACGTAGTGGTACTCAAGGCCAGCCCATCCCATCTTTCAAATCAGGCTAACCCCTCATCTAATCTCTCGCCTGTACAGACTTTTCAATTTAGATGGGAACAATGGAAATACACCCCAATTGGGGAGCCTTATTCTTATGTTTTAGAGAAACTCATGAAAGTATGGGGCCATCACCCTTCCTTCCATAAAACCACACACTAGTTTTGATCTTGCTCGCCCCACACCCGCATGGTACAAAGAGCACGACTTCTGCAACTATCATCGGGTAAAAGGTCATAGTGACGACAATTACATCACTTTTAAGAACATTTTTCAAGAAATGCTCGAGAAAGGTGAGTTAACCTTGGATAATCCTAATGCACCTACCAATCAAAACCTACACATCTTTAAGAAACCATTTCCTAATCATGTCCCTTCTTCTAATCAAATCGAAGAGACCTCAACACATGATAGCCATACCCACGTGAGGTCCATGTTATTTTCAGTGACACACCGTTACTTCCCAATTACCTCATATTCCTTCCATAGAGGAAATCCTAGCCCAAAGTCCTCCACCTACACTTGAACCCACTTCACCTACTCCTCCACCCATAGAGGAATACCCTTCATCTCCTCCCTCACCTATGAAGGAGCCTCCTGTTAACATCAAAACCATTTCACCTTTGACTTCTTCACCTAGAGATCTGTCACCCACAGTACCTCTCTGACCCATGGAAGATGCTTTTTATCTCCTTCACCCACAGAGGAGCACCCATCATCTCCTCCACCTATCAAATATCCAGTAGAAATGTCTTTGCCTCTAGGTGACCATTCTCCCTCAACTACCCAAGATCATGTGGACTTACTTTCATCTCTCTTACCCACATAAGCTGAAGCTATCAAATTCCCCATTTCTAAGACAAATTTATAGGAATCACCATTGGATCCTCATCAACCTCCCCCACTATAGTGTCCTTCTCACACTTAGATGACCACCTGGATTATTTGGATAGAGCCTTACTTTGGGGGTGTCTTCTACTTCCTGTCTCAACACAAATGCATATGTCACTCACTAACACTTCCACTATCTATCCAAAAATATTCCAGCCAATCAAACCAACCACAACCACAACTATCACAAATTCTCCCCGATACCCCTCATGGCTCAACTCACACCTTTACCCATAGCTCAACATGCTTCTACATCAAAACCTACGCCTACATCATCTTCCTTGCCTAAACCTATTACTACCTTAGGGGTTCATCCCAACAACATCCTTACTCATC